>JAAAKG020133982.1:0-13991 GCA_010014905.2 Druon quercuslanigerum | reverse complement strand
TAAAATAGAAGGTTTATTAGGGCGTATATTACAAAACCGAACCAAGGAATACGAGATAGAAAAATAAAGTCAGAAAAAATATCTCTGCTTTGTAAAAAACCTACAAAATTGCCTTTAATGATTTTTTAAATAGACCTAATTTTTTTAAATCCTCGAAAATACTATCGATCGCGGAAAAAATAAGGAAAAATAAAATATTCCATTTTTCGGTCAAACTATGCAAGATACGAAGAAAGATGTAAAAACAAAAATTGTGCAGTTAAAAAATATCTACAAATTTCTTATAAATAACTTTTTGATAGGACGTGTAGTTTTTGTTTTATTTGTAAAAAACAACATTAAAAATAAAAAAAATTCAGAGCTATAGCAATTTCAAACTCTAAAAAAAAGAAACGAAAATTAGCATTATTAGTCAAACAATGCAAGACACGAAAAGAACTCAATACAAGATTGTCATAACGATTTATTGAATTTTTTTGAAAAATCGAAAATTTACATTTTTATTGCACAAAACATAATGAAAAATCAAAAATTCCAAATACGGACAAACTATGCAAGATACGAAGAATGAGGATTGGAGAAAAATTGTGCACTCAAAAAAGATCTACAAATTTTGTATGGATCACTTTTTGAAATAATACATTTCTTATTATGCCAAAAGCACAAAAATGTCTCGTTTCTTCACAAACAATGCGTCTATTTCAACGGACGCATCATTTGCGAAAATACGTGAAAAAAATAATTTCAATAGGCTACTAATTTTACATAACATTATTGGGAGGTACTTACTTCCACCAATTCAAGAATATCATGAGAAATTCGCCCGTAAATAAACCAATTTCTGGTAAAATATTTTGAACAGTCTTTGTACGAGTAATCGCCAGTTGTTTCTAGTACTTTATTATCCTGCAAAGTACTTTGACTTCCCTGTTGGAATATATAATGTTGTCTATAAAATTAGCTTAAAATGAAACGTTTCAATACAAAAACTATATAAAATTTTTATTTAGAGAAGCTGAAATTAATATTAAACTTCAAATACTTCAAATTTCCATCGCCTCAAATAGCCTCAAACATCAAAATATGAATTTCAGGTTAGACAGTCACATTTTTCAAAACACGCTGCTCGAGGTCAAAATTAAATTTCCGGGTCACAATCATACGCTACTAATTTTATATAACATTATTGGGAGGTACTTACTCAGATAATTTTATATTAATTTTATTAATAATCACAAATAGACAACAATACACGACATTTAACTCAATTCCACCATAATTTTAAACACACGTGTCGTCTGCTTCTTTGTAATGCGCAGTCGCAAAGAAACAAGAGGTGCCATCTACATTAATATATTTAGATCGATTTCCGGTAAAACGCTGTACCGGAAGTTCTATGGTCAGTTTCCACCCACTGGTCTCTATAGTCGTCACAAATCGTCATTAGAAGTCCTGATTAGTCTTTGGTAATTTTCGAGCATTCTTCCGTACGTCGCGTCGCAGCAATTCGGTGTAACTCGAAAAATTGATCACGATCGAACTCGTACGAAAGCGTCTCCTTTGATCGTGCGCAAAACAACTTCATCTCGATTTTCAGTCAGTTTTATTCGCAGAATCATCCGCATGTTTTGTCTCGATACTTAAGATCGGATCAAATTGGATGCAATTATAACTTTTGGTTAAATAGCTCGTGTTAAATAATTATAATTGTGAATTTTTTTGACCTTTTTCATTGAAAATTCATCTTTCTAATTTAAAAATGAACCTTTTGTTAAAATTAATTTTTTTGTCCGAAATTCAACTGTTTTGAATATAATATTCGTCCTTTTGTATTGAAAGTTCTTTTTTTTGATGCCAAAAAGTCACATTTCTTATATTAAAATAAACTTTTTGCGTTAAGCTTCTTTTTTTTGTGGGAAATTAAACTGTTTTCAATAGAACAATCGTCCTTTTGGATTGAAAAATCATCTTTTCGGTTAGAAAATTTTCTTTTTTATTTAAAAATAAACATTATTCTTGAAAATTGAACTGTCTTAGAAAAAGATACCTCTTTTTGGCTTGAAAATTTAGCTTTGCACGTTAAAAGTTCAATTTTTTTGTTAAGACATCTTTTTTCGTATAAAATTTGTCATTTAGCATTAAAATTCATCTTTTTGGTAGCAAACGTATCTTTCCTAATTAATAATTTGTTTACAAAAATTATCTCGTTCATGCAATCTTAACTTGCTTAAAAAAATCGTCCTTTTGATTGAAAAGTCATCTTTCTTATTTAGAAATTAATTTTTTTACCAATTCAACCATCTTTGAAAAAGAGTAGTCTTTTTAGCTTCAAAGTTCAACTATTCGGATTTTAGTTGAAGTCTAACTTCTTTTTCTTTAAAAATTCGTACATTTAGTGAAAAAATTATTTTTGCAAGTTAGGTAATCCAACTATTTTGGTAAAAATCGTCTTTTTCGTTGAAAATTAAATTGTTTCAATAAAAGATTCGTCGTGTGGAATTGAAAAATCATATTTTTTGGTCAAAAAGTCATTTTTATTATTTACAAATGAATGTTGAAAATTGAACTGCCTGCGAAAAAGATGCATCTGTTTTAACTTGGAAATTTAAAGGTTTGGTTTTTGTTCATAGTTTATTCTTTTTTTGTTGGCAAATTTGAACCTTTGGTTGAAAATTCATCTTTGCAAGTTGAGAGTACAGATGTTTTGTTTTAAAAAGTTACTCTTTTCGTTGAAAATTCGTTCTTTTGCATGGGAAATTCCTTTTTTCGGTAGCAAACGCATCTTTCCTATTTATTAATAAATTTTTTTGTCGAAAATTCATCTTTGCGAGTTAAAAATTCGGCTAATTTGTTAAAAATTCTTTTTTTTTTAAATTAAACTGTTAGAAATAGAAATTTCGTCATTTTGGATTAGGCATAAATTTGTTTTGTATCAAAAAGCTATTCAAAAATGACCTTTTTTGTTAAAAACTCAAAAGACATTTAAACATTTTCAAATAGTATTATTGTACTTATATCATTCTTTATGGGTTGAAAAGTCTACTATTATTTTTTTTATTGCCATATTTTTTTGAATAAATATTAAAATATTTTTTGGTTAACAATTCAACTACTTGATTTAAAATTACCTTTTAAGCTTTTGATAATTCATGTACTTTTGTATAAAATTCAACTATTTGGTTTAAAATCAACTTTTTTTGAAACATCATATTTTGATATTCAGAATGTAACTGAAGTCTTTCTTGGTTCAAAATTCATCTATTTTTCTGAAAATTCATATTTTTTTAGAAGTTTGATATTTTTGATGGTTAAAAATGCAACTGTTTAGTAGTGAAAAATAAATATGTTAATCTGTTAAAAATTCGGCTCGTTTGCTTAAATTAAATTTTTTATTTATTAAAAATAATAACATTATCACTCATTTTTTATTGTTCCTACAATTTTAATGATTGTCCCCTTTTTTATTTAAAAATTAATATTCATGTATGTTTGTTGCAATTAGGTAAAAAATGTCATAATATTATTAACTTCTGTAGTAATGCTGGGTATTAATAATTAAAAGAATAAGTTAGAACAGTCTTTGGCTCGAGACCATTCGTTTCTTTCTTACTCTCACTTATTCATGTTGCGAGAAAAAGAGACAGACAACCAACTCGTGGTGCTGTCTCCTGTCGCCGAAACTCGCAATGAGTAACTCACTGGTCATCTTTAGTCGTTTCTGGTCGTTACTACGGTATTCGCTAGAGTAGTATCAGTAGTCTTACGAGAGTTTGGGCAGTACTTAGTAGTCTGACTAACAGAGATTAACATGAATTCTCAGTGAATAGCCCCTCGGGAACTCACGCTTCACGCTCGATCATGTATTTATCTCACGCTATTTGCTCGATCTTCGTATTTCCCAAAATTTTTGCACAGACCTTTGAAAATTAATGTTCAAAGCATCGACAACTGTAATTTGGTGATTGCTAATTCCCTTTATTAAAGCTTTTGTCTACAACGTAAACTTTTCTACATTATGTTCAACACTATTATATAAAATGTATATTCAATTTATTTTTGTACCCAGGTCTAAGATTACTTATTCATATATTTCAAAATGATGAAAAAGTTTTATTTTTCATGATTACTTTGTCTTCATTTTTTCCATTGAATTTTCAATTTTTCAAGAAATTTTAAAAAGCTGTTATGGTAATCTTCTAGGGCATTTAAAAAGCAACATTTTTCTTCTCCTGACTTTTTTTATATAGTCATTATTTAGCTTAAAATATTTATTTTCATGTGTTTTTTTGTAATATTGTAAATGCGAAAACTCTGGTAATTTTTGTAAAAAAAAAGTAATCAGGAAAAATTGTTTGCCTTTTTAAATACTATGAACAGTCCTAAAGAGAATTTTCAAATCTCCAAAGAAAGGGGCCTCGAAAATTGTCAAAATGTGCTCGGTTTTTAAATTTTGATCCGAAATGGCTTGTTAAGCAACTTTGCCTTAAGTTTAGGAGACTAAGAGAGTATACCAATGGCTAATCCAATTTGTCAATTATTGCGAAAGTTATCGTGCTTGAAAACTAAAAATTTACAGACTCACAGACAAACGGACAGACAGACACATTCATGAAAACCTATTTTTCGGATTCAAGGGGTCTAAAAACGTGGACCTTTGACAAAAACTAGAGAGGACCAAATTTTACACGAATCTGATACCTTCCCTGACGAGAATGTCGAGATATCGCCATTAGAATTTTTTTTAGTAAATTGCAATATCTCATAAGCTGATAAATATTTGTTATCTTTCACTACAGCTGTTCTTACACATCCCATGCACGCGTTTGAGTGCACATTAGCTATCCCTGGATATTTTTTTGAGTCCATATAATGTCAGATGCGTCAAGTCTATTTTCGGCCAGTCACACCTGCAGCATGTCACAACTGCGACATCTCTACCTAGCGGCTTCTCTCCTGCGCGGAATTTATTGCAGTGAAATTGAAATGTGTATTTATGTACCTTTCCGCCCCCGCGAGACCTTGGAAAAGGATGACCTTGCAATATTTATGTTACAAGTCACAGGGATGCGGTGAGAGATGCCGCAAAAATGTCAATTTCAATATGAGAAATGACGCTCGGGAGACCAGCTGCTAGATAAGGAAGCGTTCACATATTACGTAACTCGCATATGGGGGAAGGGGGTTCTGCTATAGCGCAGAGCCTATATTAAAGTTACATACATTTACTGTAGAAAAAGCGTTACGTAGAGGGGTTGGTGGGTCAAAAATGGCAAGAAAATGCGTTACGTAATATGTGAACGCCCCCTAAAGATGCCGCATTTGTGAGATGCCACAGGTATGACATGCCGCAAACGTAAAATTCTGCAAATGTGACATGCTGCGTGTGTAAAATTCCGCAGGTGTGACATGCCACAGATGTTGCATGCTACAATAAATAAAAAAGACCCATAATTAACTTGATTACAGTTTAATGTATAAAAGGCATTTTTATTTTTTTTTTGGCTTTTTTCCGAAACATTTTACAAAGTGCTATCCCGGTATGTATCATCATTTATGGGGTCATTATCTACTTTTGTACATTAAGTATAGCTATATGTTCCTAATGCATGTTGATCTGCAAAATTTTTAAATCGCATTGGACATTTTTTATATGAATTTCTTTTCAAAATACAAGTACTGAAAAATTGGAAATTTTCGAAGATAGGTAGAAGAGACCAATCTGGTTGCAAACGGTATTAAAGTAAACATCATAGAATCTGCAACGAATATTAGTGCGATTTTCCTTGATTAATTTCATAATTGAAGTGCAAGGAACCAAAATGTTAGAAAAAGTCGTTTCCAATCCAACCAATCTATACAAATCTTTTAATCCGATTTTTAAGTTAAGCATGCAAAAATGCATTGGAAGAATATAGCCTCACTGAATGTACAAATTGTTTTTGCTTGGTACACTAGTGTAGTATGCCTATAACATATGACATAATAAGTACTTTAACCTGGTTTCTCTTTTAATTCACTATGTACAGACTACGTTGTAGCTAAGTGCATGAATGGGCACCTGCAGTTTTAAGTGAGATTTGAATCACGAAAAATACGGTTCAAACCGCGGAATTCTAAGATGAAGACCCAGCGCCCAACCGTCTAACCCACCGACTCTCTCATCTATTATTATAGATAATCTTATTTACACATAGTTTTTCTAATTAATCTTTAACTGCATAAAACCACATCGCAGTGGTGCATTTACAGGAAAATAAATATGTGATTTATTGCAAAACAAATTTATAAATTATAATAAAAATTTACTGATAAAAATTGTATTTTTTTAAGTTTAAAGCGTATAGTTCAATGTGCAGCGTTTTATGTAAAAAGTTTTAGCTTATAGACTCTAATGTGCACAGTTGAACGTGTACAATTTAATGAGCACAATTTCAACATGTAAACTTTTCAGATAACGAAATTTATGATGCAAAAGAATTAATGTGTAGATTTATTATGTGCGGAATTTACTGTGTAGACTTTAGTGTGCAGAATTTAATGTGTAGCCTTTTTCGTCTTACTATGTAATGTGTAGACTTTTCGTGGTGAATTGAGTGTGTTGACTTAAATGTGTACACTTAAATCTGAAGACTTTCACGTGGTGATATGAATATGCAGGCTTCGTGTGCATACTGTCATGTGGTGAATTAAATGTGTCGAGATGACCACCTTAATTTAATGTCTAAACGAAATGTCCCGTGTAGAAATTTAATTAAGAGCATTAAAAGGTTCTGAAAAGGATACCGTATTATTAATAGGGTTCGGATCATGTGGACTTATCCGTACCATATAGGATCGGTCACGCTCAAAATGGTTTGTTCCCTATCAGGCAACCTCAACAGGCTCCGATCAGGCAACCTTTTGTATCCATCATAACTAAATCAGGCCCTTATACGGACCTTGCCAGCTCCTTATTTATTTTCAAATTCGGTAAAATATATTTTTATAAATAAGATCACAATAAAGTATTGGTATTGCAACTTATAAAAATTGTATTGCAGTAACGTTTTTTGCAGTAATTGTTTCCACTTAATAAAATTTTCAGCGAAACATAACTCTCGTTAGATTAATTCAGTCTTCTTATTTTGAGACCATTTCTATATCTCTCAAAATAGGATCTCGGTTTATAGTTAAGATCAACAAGCTTTTAATAACTTTTGAAAGGTATTATTTATCATTAACTTGTCACTTAAAATCTTAAAAGAGTTTCAGTTCTCACTATCTTGATAAGTTTCTCCATCATCGTTATGTTCGCTCTGCTCATTATGTTCCTCCAATTTTTGATTTTGAAACTCGGATTCCATCGGCTGCAATGCGGCTCTCTTCTGCCGCTGACCATCCCAATCCTTCGCATTATTGAAAACTCTTCCTATTGTGCTGAGAAAAATTTTCTTCGTAATAGCCGTTCCAGTATGAATGTCCTTGTGCGTCTGCATCATCACACCTTTAAATTATGGACTTTAGGAAAAAATGATATAGGAATATATGTTCAAAAGGGAAAACATGATACATACTTAAAATGCAATCGTTCAATTTATTAAAAACTTTCCAGGCATTCTTCTTTTTGAAGTAAATTGTACTATCACGCCTCTTGAGAGATATTTTCTGAAAACGTGTGTGCAGCGTTTGATTAAAGATAATTGCCGATCCACAAAAGAATGTAGTGAAGATGTCTGTAATATGAAATAAGTAATAAACAAATAATTTTGAACATGCAAAAGTTTATAGAATAACATTTTTCCAATGGAAAACAATATTTCTAATTTAGACTTACAATCTCTGTTCGAAAGTTGTCGATGCTTGCAATCAGTCGATGTATCAGTCAAATGCCAAATAATTTAAATATGTTCACGGACAACGCTGTCTAACATTTTCTAATCTCAAATATATGCAGTAGTTCTTTAATTAATCGATAGACCAATTTTCTTGGTCAGAAATTGGAGTAAAGTTCCTTCACAGACAACTTGTATTCTCCTCTGCCACTTATACAAACCAACAAAGACCCTCAGAAATTTTTCTACAAATTAGAAGTGCTACTTACAAGCCATAGGCTTTATAAAACAAAACGCTTGCAAAACTACGCGTTATTACTTATAAAAGAAGTTGTTGTACTTGTAACATGGTAAAAGTACCAGCGACTTTGTGAAACGCACACTAATAATACAAGCTAAACGTTACTAGACTTGTAGTTGTAAATTGTTAAAAAAATGGTACTCATATCTATATCATATCTTCCGAGGCGCATGAATTTTCTATTAATTGCAATAAAACAAGAACCAGACAATTTTTCGAAAAAACTCTCTTTTATTTTCTGCATTTTAACATCTATATTCTGTGGTTCAAATTTGAAATCAAACAGTTTATAATTGTATGCTAACACTGTTATAATTGAATCCCGACACAAAAACATATCATTCTATAGGTTTGCAGTAAATTTTGTGCTAAAAAACTTTCTTCTTAAGTTAATTTACCATTAGTTTGACCAATGAGACAGAATTAAACTGTTCCATGCGCGTAAAACTCCACAGTTGAATATATTGGTTGGTGCATTTGGCTTATGAATCTGAGGGTTGCATTTGTATGTCCAGGACCACCTTCAATCAACTTGCAACTTGCTCCAAGGCCATATACCATCTGGTCTTTAACAATAATCTGAGTAATTACTTTACCTAGGTGGAAAGATATCGGGCGAATACGGCGCCAGGCTAGAATTTTAATTGGTGCAAATACGGTCTTTTCCATAATAAATTCGTCTCCATGAACTCTTTCTCCAAAAATGATATGATTCAATCTAGATGAAGCACCCAATGATGGTGTTATCTTGTAAACCAAAGCAGTAACAAATACCAAAAAGAAAATCATCTTACGTAAAGCCATTTTTTATGTATGATGCAATAATTTTTCCGTGTGTTTTATATAATTAAACAGATTTGATATCAATGACACTGCTTCAACTCTAGTCTCGAATTGGGCAGACTGAAATAATGTCATAATATATAACTTCGACGTCGCTTCCTTATCAGTCTCTACAAACACAGATGATTGGAGTGCTTAATTTCTAAAAAGCAATTTTTCCTTCAAATAATACGCAAAAGGCATGAATCCGATGTACTTGTATAGATGGTAAAATCTTATTGTTTTACTTTATCTAAAGTAAACAGTTCATGTGCATCAATTAAAAACTTAATAAATTATAGCTTGGCGAGATAGATAAAATCATGTTGATTATAATGTCTACGTGATGCAATTGAAGGCATTAGAATGAGAAATGGATAAGGACGATATGATTCCAGCTTCAAATGGTCCTTATTCAGTTGTCATTCGAAACTCATTGATTCATGATATAAATCTGTTCTCTAGTGAAATAAAGAAATATGAGTATGTGAATTATATCTCACAGGTTTCTTCAGAACTGTGAAACTTGCACTTACATTATCACTGAAATATGTGTAACGTATAAGTGCAAGCTTTTAAAATTTTTTCTTTAATAATTTGCTATTTAACTTAAAAATTGCAATTGGTTATATTTGCGATATTTACTTAACCCTATTCATTGCTATTTTTACAAAAAGGTATATAATTAGGAAATTTACTTTTTTGAAAAAGCTGTAAGTTTTAAATAACTATTCTGCATTTTGTTAATTTTTATAAACAAATTAACCTATATAATTTTAACTGCTGCAAATTCGAAATTTAAATGTATTACTTACATAGATTTTGTTAGAAAAATGTAATAGTTAATCATTTAATAAATTTTTATAAGAAAATTCACTTATTTGGCTCTTATATAAATAAAAAATGTGTATTCTCGACGGAATCATTTCTTATCATGTGAAGAATAAAAATAGTACCCATTAGAGAATTATGAAAGAATATTCGTCATTGTTATAAACAATGTTTATAAACAAATTCACTTATTTGGCATTCATATGCTTGGAATTTTTTTTTGTGGGATCATTTATTTATATGTGAAGAACAAGAATGAAATAATATTTTTCCTTCTTATTAACAATTTTTATAAAGAAATTCACTTATTTGGCACTTATATACATAGTAAATTGTTATTTTTTACGGAAACATGTCTTTTCATGTAAAGAACAAGAACGGTACAAATTAGGGTTCCTTGAAAAAATATGTGTCATTGTTATTAACAATTTTTATAAAAAAATTCACTTATTTGACACTTATATACATAGAAAATTGATATTTTTTTGTGGACTCATTTATTTTTATCTAAAGAATACAACTTGTAGAGCGGCTTAAATATTCCCATTGAATAAAGTTTTATGGTAATTTAACCAATGGCAGTGACATTATAAAAACTTAATTTGTTTATGAAAATTGTTTATATCAAAGAAAAATTTTATTTCATGGAACTCTCAGTGTACTATTCTTGCACTTCACATGAAAAAATATAATCCCACAGAAAAAACAAACTTTCTATTCATATAAGTGCCAAATAAGTGAATTTGTTTATAAAAATTGTTTATAACAATGTCCAATGTTATTTCATGAAATTAGAATGTGTACCATTCTTGTTCTTTACATGAGAATAAGTGGTTTCACAGAAGACAAATTTTTGTATGTTTCTAAATTCCAAATAAGTAAATTTAAAAAAAAAATTGTTTATAAGAATAACGAATATTGTTTCCTAATACTCTAATGTGTACCATTCTTGTTATAATTTTTGTAAGTAATACATTAGAATTCCGTTTTTGCAACAGTTAACAGTTATATGCATTAATTTGTTTATAACAATGGAGAAAACGCAGGATATTTATTTAAAACTTACAGTTTTGTTCAACAAATGTAAATTTACTAATTATATACCTTTCTGAAAAAATATCAGTGAATGGGGCTTAGTAAATATCGCAAATATAACCAATCGTAACTTTTATTTTAAATAATAAACTATTAAATAACAAATTTAAAAAACTTGCAACCGTACGTTAAAGCACAATTCTTTACGACTATTAAAAAAAAAAGATCTCATCCGTTCAGATTTGAGGAGTCGGCTGTTTTTTGTCCCAAAAAAGTGCTTTCTTTCCCACTGTGCGACGGTTCCAAAGATGGCAACGTCTACTATTTGCATTATATGAGTCCTTCATAAAGCAGTGTTAAGTTGAAGGTCGTAAAAAAAATGGTGGCTGGTATGTAGCAGAAAAACTAAGGCGGATATGCTGTGACACACAGGAGAGTTTTTGCATATGATGTACATGTTTTAATAATTTGGGGGCGGGGGAATCAAAGGCAAATCATCCTCTCCTTGGTTACGCCCTTGGTTCAGGTGTCAGTATAAGGCACTATTATTGAATTGCTAAGTGTGACAAATCGCCGTCCCCATTACTAATAATAAAGTTTAGTATTTTCATACTTACTTATATAAACTTGGAAGAGAAAAAACTTTTAAATAATTGATTTTAAAATTTTTTTATTAGGTACATATATGTATATAGAAAAAAATACGTTGTCTATTGATAGTGATATATTATTCCAGTCGCTAATAAAAACATAAATAAACTAGAAAATTCTATTCTCATATAACAAATTGTCACATTTATGGCAAGGATATTTGAAGGTTCAATATATGTGACCTAACTCATTTCTCCGTGTAGATAAACTACAAGATTTTTTTATTACTCGGAATATTAAAGTATTTTCATAAAATTTATGTCATTCTAAAACTCCCGGTGCCCCACGCTAACAGGATAAAAAATTGAGTTTTAAGATTTAGATAAAAATCCTTTAAATACAGTCTTCTCACTAGTCGTGATACATACGTTTCCGAAACTAAAAAGCGGAAAAAATCCTCTGTGAGTCGACTTTTTAATAAGACTATCATCAATATATCTAAAGGTCTGCCAATTCGCGCCCAGACGCTTTCACCAAGCCCCGCGGATGCAGAGGTAAAGTCCCTGACTAGCGATCAAGCTGCTGCTAGTTCAAATATTTTTGTCAACATTTTTTTTTGCATTGTAAAAATGTCAATTAATTATTTTTAATGCTCCCGTGAGTTAAAATTTTTTTCAAAAATAGTGACATATAATTGAATTAGTGGTTTTTTGATACTAAAAACATGGTCGCAGCAACGTCCGCATTCCGCATTGCTTGTAAATAATTATTTATGTTTTGACCCCCTCGCCTTGGTGGTTGGACATCCCCCCCTCTTAGCCGCTCTCGGACGCCTATTTTGTTGGCGTCTCAAGGGTGTGAAATCTGACACGCACATGACAAAAGTTTATACATATATATATATATATATAAATATATATATATTTTTTTTTTTGATAAATGAGTTTGTCAGCTATTGTTTCAAAAACAACGTAAGAAACAATTAAAAAGAATAATTTTTATAGACTATTCCATTCTTTAAATTGTAGCATGTAGCCAAACAAAAATTTATTAACTAAAATTGTACGAAGGTCAGTGAAGTGAAAATAAGGACATTTAAAATAATATAAAATCTATTTATTAATATTTTGTAGTGGGAAAAAATGGGCTACATATTTCTAGAATACAGAAAGTGTGATCAATTCCGACAATAAATTTTGCGTACATGATGCTAGATCTATCGACTTACAATATTTACCGCCGCGTAGGCGCTGCTTCGATAGTCGAGAAATATTATGTTTGAGTTCATATTTCTTCAACAACTTTTTGTAAAACTTTCGCATAAGACAATCATTTTTTTCTAAATTATTCGTAAAAAAATGAGTAAAATCCGACAGAGAATAACCATTACGCATACAATGGAGAAACATAATGCAATATTGCCCACAAACATTCGAAGTCGAAGTTTTTAGTCTCTTTGTGTTTCACCCGTAGAAGGTACAATTTCACCGTAAACAAAGAAGATGTTTAGGTATAAGGAGCGGTAATTTGTAGCTGTGAAAGTAAGTACCTCTTCCATCATCGGCAACGCTGAGGGCGATCCAGTGAGTTACAGGTTTGGATTGTTCATCAAAGTAAGCCACAATTACAGATTGTCTCGTCCAACGTTTAGGAATCTGATCTGCCGGAAATATGACGATTGTTCCAGCTTTTGGGAGTCGAAGTACTTGTAGAATTCGTAAGCTGTTCACATTTTTTAGATGATATTTGTTGGGTCGTTTTTTAATCAAGTCTACCGTATCCTTATCCGAATCTTCAAAATTTGCCATAATGCTCTGTCCACAGGTCGTAGGCGAGTTGAGCGTACTAGTACTGTACCCTTGTATTTTATTGTACGATGATGAGATTAGATTATCTTCTTGCTGCTTCTCGATCCAGTTCTTGAGTCTGAGGGCATTATTAAAAGCACAAATAAACATTCTTTCCTGTTTTACACCATTATGGAAACAAAATTCGTCTATAAATGGTAATTTTCTAAACAATGGGCATTTTAGTTCCTCCAAATTTATTACTTGTCTACTTGTAATTTTCTGGAATAACTTGGCATTTTTATATCCTCTGATCTACATTAGTTTGGCAGTTCGAGCAATGTCACGTAGACTGGCGTGAAAGAACTTTATTGGGACATCTCCTTCAAACCATTCAATACCATAATGCTAACAACTAAGCCAGTTATTTTGTATTTGAGATTCATTCGTGAGATCAGTAAATGAAAATGGTGGAGACATAATCCAATGAGATATACATTAACGGTCCAGAGAAATCGCAGCTACTTCTTTAGGAATAAATCGACCAGCATCGTGTCGAAAGCCTTGTGTGTCAATTAAGTAGTCAACCATGTTATTAAGCAGCAAAAGCTTGACACCTCCAAGAGCGCCGATGATAAGGACGAATAATTTAACAGAATATTCCGGGTACAATCGTCGCAACTCCGTTACAAGGTCTCTATACCTCTCTTTCTTTTTATTCTCCTTGACTATGATGTTTTCGTCAGCTGGTGCCGAAAATTCGATAACGAACATGGTTCGCTTCTCGAAGTCAAGGAGAACTATGTCAGGCCT
>JAAAKG020133981.1:0-10275 GCA_010014905.2 Druon quercuslanigerum | reverse complement strand
CCACATTTGCAATCAGCAAAGAAAAAAAACCCGTGAAGACCTATTTTGAAACCAAGGGACTTATTTTTTGAAATTTTCTCCAACATATTCTATCTACCATCTTAAATTTTGAAATTTTTTTAAATGTACACTAAATTCAAAATCAGCGACCAAAAAAACTTGTGAAAACCTATTTTGAAACCAAGGGACTTATTTTTTAATTGTTCTCTGTCATATTGAATCCAACATTTTAAATTTTAAAAATTTTACACCAAATTTTTAATCAGCGACCCGAAAAAACCGTGAAGATCTATTTTAAAGCCACGGTACTTATACTTTTAATTTTTGTCCACCATATAGAATCAGCCATTTTACTTTTTTTTTTTAATTTTACTCTAAATTCGAAATCAGCGACCAAAAAAAAAACCCGTGAAGACCTATTTTGAAACCAAGGGACTTATTTTTTGAAATGCTGCCCACCACATTAAATCCACCATTTTAAATCTTGAAAATTTTAAAAATTTGGAAAAATTTACACCAAATTTGTAATCAGCGACCCGAAAAAACCCTGAAGACCTATTTTGAAGCCACGGTACTTACACTTTTAATCTTTGTCTCAAATATAGAATCAGCGACCAAAAGAACCCCGTGAAAACCTATTTTTAAACTAAGGAACTGATTTTTTGAAATTTTGTTCACCATACTGAGTCCACCATTTAACTTTTTTTTTAAATTTTACTCTAAATTTGTAATCAGCGACCCGGAAACCCCATGAAGACCTATTTTGAAGCCACGATACTTACAGTTTTAACTTTTGTGCGCCATATAGAATCAGCCATTTGCCATATTGGATCCGCCAATAAGAATTTGATTCTAAATTCGTAATCAGCGACCCCCCCCCCCCCCACAAAAAAAACTAAAGATCTATTTTAAAGACACTTCATTTAAAATTTTTGTCCGCTATATTGAATCAGCCGTTTTAAATTTTGAAAATTTTAGAAAAAAACCCTGAACGCCAGTTTTGAAGCTACGAGACTTATTTTGAAATTTTTGTCCGCCATATTGAATCAGCTATTTTAAATTTTGAAAATTAAACAATTGTGATGCAAATTCATAATCAGCGATCCGAAACCCCATGAAGACTTATTTTTAAGCATCGGGATATATTTTAATTTTTTTCCGCTATTGGAAATTTGCCCAATTTTAAAAATTAGGTTTGAAATTCGTAATCAGCGACCCTTAAAAAAGGCCGTTTTAATCGAAGAAAAAAAATTCCCGATTATTTCCCGTTTTTTCCCGGTTCGCAAACATTTTTCACGGTCAATGAAATTTAAACAATCGAACTCTATTCTAAACATTTTTCCATTAAAAGTAGTAAACAATAAACAACAAATTAAAGCATTCAAAGTGGAACTCTTGGATTTTAAACATCCTTGAAATTACAAAATACTGAGCAATCTAGAAGTGGTCAAAAAATTTTCAAATTTAAAATAATTTTTCAAATTTTTTCGAAACTTTTAAATATATTTTTAAATGAATTGAATTTTTTCCACAACTTTAAGAAAATCCTGTAAATTAAAAAAAAAAATTTACCGATTTTAAGAGATGTCCAAATTATTAAAAAAAGGACATGGAAAATTTGAAGGATTTTCTTTAATTTGCAGGATTTTCTAAAAGTTGTAGGAAAAATTCATTAAATAAAAAAATATATTTACAAGTTCTCAAAAAAAAGATTAGCACACGTCTTTTAAAGTAATTGAAATCATTTCAAGTTTTTAGTTAATTTTGAATCTTTTAAAAACTTCTAAATATCTCTTAAAATTTCTCTAACAATTTTACTTACAAGTTCAACATTTTTTAAATAGAACAAATAAAATTTTAAAGTTAAAAGTTTAAAAGCTGTTTATTTACTTATTTATTAAATTTAATATAAAAAATAATATAAAGCAAGAACTAAAACTTTGAATGAAAAATATTTTATTGACAAAACATTAAAATAGTTATTTAAAAAAATCAAGATAAATGATATTATATTATTTTAATTCGTATTAAGATTTTCGAAATAAAACAATTACAATCTGGAAATTCTCAAACTTTGAACGGATTCAGAATAATATAGTAAAATCAATTATTTATTTATTTATATTTACAGTTGATAAAATAAAACTGTTTTTTATTAAAAATTTTCTACTCTAAACGCATTTAAGTTTTAAGTTTTTAAACCTTCAAGACTGCTCTTGAACTCTTGTTGAAATCAAACAATTTTATTTTTAAACAAACGAGATACATTTTTAAGTAGAAATTGAACTTTCAAGTAAAATTATGAATTTTTAATTTTAAAAAATGCTTTTAACTAAATAGGTACGTTTTTGACCAAGAAGATTATTTTCTTTTTACCAAAAAAGACCATTTTTCAACAAAATACATGAATTTTTAACTAAAAAAGATCAACCTTCAATCAAAAATGGAATAGTTAAATTTGCAGTTGAGAAAAATATTTTTCAACGGAAAAAATTAATTTTATACTAAAATGATGAATCTTTATCCAAAAAGATTAATTTTTTACCAAGAAGGTCGAATTTGAAGTAAAAAGGAAAATTGTATATTTGAAACTAAAGGTAAAATAATAAATTTAGTGTTAAAAAAATTAATTTTCAACCGACAATGACGAATTTTCCACAAATTAGTTAATTTCAAATTAAAAAATATAAATTAAAAAAAAGTTCCTACTTAAATAATAAATTTTCAAGCTAAAAGATCAATTTTTAACCCAGTAGATGATTTATCAACTGAAAAAAGGAAAAAAAAAATTATTTTGAACGAAAATTATAAATTTTTTCTACAAAAAAAAATGAATTGTTAACCAAATGTTTGAAAATTTAGGTATTTTTATTGAAATTCGTCTTTTTCCAAGAAAATTAATCTTGTTAATTAAAAATTTAACTATTTTGTTACAAATTTGTTTGTGGGTTAAAAACTAATTTTTTTCAATGGTTCCATTGTTCCATTTAAACTTCATTTAATTATTTTGTTGAACCTTTTTTTTATTAAACATTTTTTTTTTAACTGAAAATTAAACTATTTCATTTTAGGTATAAAAATCACCTTTTTTAGTTAAAAAAATTAATTTGAACGAAAATTATAAATTTTTTCTAAAAAAAAAATGAATTGTTAACCAAATGGTTAAAAATTGAGGTATTTTTATTGAAGTTCGTCTTTTTTAAAAGAAAATTAATCTTGTTAGATGAAAATTTAACTATTTTGTTAAAAATTTGTTTGTGGGTTAAAAACTAATTTTTTTCAATTATTCCATTGTTCCATTTAAATTTAATTGCCCTGGAAAATTCAATTTTTTTATCTGAAAATGTAAGCATTAAATTTTTTATTAAAAATTTATTTTTTAGTTAAAAATTGTTTGTTTTTTTTTAAATAGAAAATTAAACTTTTTTAGTTAAAACTTAAAATATTCATAGAAAATTCAACTATTTTGTTGAACCTTTTTTTTATTAAACATTATTTTAACTGAAAATTAAACTATTTCGTTTTAGGTACAAAATTCATTTTTTTTTTAATTGAAAAAATTAATTTGAACGAAAATTATGAATTTTTTCTAAAAAAAAAAATTATTTTTAAACCAAACGGTTGAAACTTCAGGTTTTTTTTATTGAAATTCTTCTTTTTTTAAAGAAAATTAGCCTTCTTGGTTGAAAATTTAACTATCTTGTTAAAAATTTGTTTATGGGTTAAAAACTAATTTTTTTCAATTATTCCATTGTTCCATTTAAATTTAATTGCCCTGGAAAATTCAATTTTTTATCTGAAAATGTAAGTATTACATTTTTTATTAAAAATTTATTTTTTAGTTAAAAATTGTTTGTTTCTTTTTTTATAGAAAATTAAACTTTTTTAGTTAAAACTTGAAATATTTATAGAAAATTCAACTATTTTGTTGAACCTTTTTTTTATTTAACATTATTTTAACTGAAAATTAAACTATTTCATTTTAGGTAAAAAATTCATTTTTTTTAATTGAAAAAATTAATTTGAACGACAATTATGAATTTTTTCTACAAAAAAAAATTAATTTTAAACCAAATGGTTGAAAATTCAGGTTTTTTTTTATTGAAATTCTTTTTTTTTTAAAGAAAATTAGCCTTCTTGGTTGAAAATTTAACTATTTTGTTAAAAATTTGTTTATGGGTTAAAAACTAATTTTTTCAATTGTTCCATTGCTCCATTTAAATTTAATTGCCCTGGAAAATTCAATTTTTTATCTGAAAATGTAAGTATTAAATTTTTTATTTAAAATTTATTTTTTAGTTAAAAATTGTTTTTTTTTTTTAATAGAAAATTAAACTTTTTTAGTTAAAACTTAAAATATTCATAGAAAATTTAACTATTTTGTTGAACCTTTTTTTTATTAAACATTATTTTTTTAACTGAAAATTAAACTATTTCATTTAAGGTACAAAAATCATCTTTTTTAGTTTAAAAAAATAAACGAAAATTATGAATTTTGTCTACAAAAAAAAATGAATTGTTAACCAAATGGTTGAAAATTCAGGTATTTGTATTGAAATTCGTCTTTATTAAAACAAAATTATTCTTTTTAGTTAAAAATTTAACTATTTTTTAAATTTTGTTTTTAGGATTAAAAAATAATTTTTTTCATTTGTACTTTTTTCGGTTGAAAAAGAATCCTTTTTTAGTTAAAAATTCATTTTTTTCGTTGAAAATTAATTTATTTTGTTGAAAATTCATTTTTTTCTTTGAAAATTAATTTATTTTGTTGAAAAGTCGCTTTTTAGATAGAAAAATAATATTCCTGGTTGGAAATTCATCTTTATGTTTAGAAATACAACTATTAGGTTCAAAATTCAAATTTTCGGGTAAAAATCTACTGGATTAAGAATTCATTTTTTTTCTTGAAGATTTAGTAGAAATTTTATTTTCTATATTTATTTTTAAGTTTAAAATTGAACAATTTCGTTGAAACTTCGTCATTATCGTTTAAAAATTAAATTTTTTACTAAAGAAATTTAATAGTTCACCTTTGGTTTAAAATACAAAATTCACCTTATTTTTAGTTGAAGATTAAGCATTTTAGGAGAAAATTAATTTCTTCATTAAAAATTAGTTTTCTAAAATGAAAATATAAATATTCCATTTTTAGTTGAAAATTTATCTTTTTTAGTTAAAAATTCATACATTATGTTGAAAAATTGTCTTTTTCGGCAAAAAAAAATGTTTCTTGGTTGAAAACTCACCTATGTGGTTAAAAGTAATTTTTTTTGAAGATTCACAATTTTAGTTTAAAGTTCACTTTTTTGCTTCAAAACATATCTAAATCTAATGTGTTTAATAATATTGTTTTGGTTAAAAATATTAATTCTTTTAACTGAAAATTTCAATATTTGATTTTTTGTTTGAAAGTTACCTTTTTTAGTTGAAAATTCAGGTCTTTTTCGAAAATTCGTATTTTTTGGAACCAATTTGCTCATTTTTTTGTCGTCGAATTGGATTGAATTTCGAAATTTTGACTTCGAATTCAACAATCCAAATTCAATGAACTTGCAAGTATGAAAGCCATTCAAACATAAAGCCAGCTATTAAAAAAAATGTGTTTTCTGATTTCCAAAATCTTACATTTTCTCAAAAATTTGGCCAATTTTCAGCCCTTTTAATTTCAAAGATCTAAAGAAATTATAATGATAAAAATTAGGAAAAATCTTTCAATTTTATCTTTCTCAAGTTTGGCCTTTATTATGTTTATATACTTACCTTTTATAATAAATAATTCGAATCTTCGCTTACAGAGATTTGAATTCTGAAGCTTCCAAATTTGAGAACGTCCACCAGCCGCTAGGTAGCGCTAACTTTTTTATTCAAAATTCCGCGAAAATTCAAATTTAATAAAAAAAACAGCTTTTTTTAATGCAAATTATTAACAATTTCTTTGACTTATTTTTCTTTCTTGATGGAAAAAAATATTTTTGCTGAAATATCAACCTTTTGGTTGAAAAATCTGTTTTTTTCTGATGAAATCAACTGTTTAAAATTTTTTTAAAACATTGCCTCAATAAATTTCTTTAATCGTTTCTTCTCTTTGTTTAATTGAAAAATTACCTAAATCATTTTTTGATAAAAATATCAACCATTTGATTCAAAATTCATGTATATCATAAAAACTTTGCGTTTTTTTAATTGAAAATTAATACAGTTGCGTAAATATTTTCTTTTTGCATAAAAAATCATTTTTTCTTTTTTTCATTTCTTCGGTTGGAAATTGAAATATTTACTTAAAAATTAATTCTCTTTTTGGATACAAATTAATTGTTTTTAACCGAAAACTTTTTAGTTGAAAATTCGACTTTTTGGTAGAAAATTAATCTTCTTGCTTTAAAACTTAGAAGTTTTGTTGATAATTTATTAATTTTCAGAAAATTTGTCTTTTGTTTGAAAATTAATTTTTTTGTGTGATAAAAAGTCGTTTTGGATGAAAATTATTTGTTTGGAAATTCACCTTTTTGTCTAAAACGCAGTTGTTTCCTTGCAAATTTAAATATTTTGTTGAAACTTCATTTTTCATTTTGTTTAAAATTAATGTTTTTAACTGAAGACAATTTTATTTTTCGTCATTTTTGGTTTAAAATTCATTTCTTTTCTTAAAAATTGGACTATTTTGTTGAATAAAAAATTTGCTTCCGTTGAAATTTTTTTTCTCACAAGCAATGTGACAATAAAGTTTAAATTTTCAGTTAAAAATGATTTTTTTTTTTAATTAATTTTTTTCAAATAAAAATGTAACTATACCATTTTTGGTTAAAAATTTTTTTTATCGAAAATTAATTGTTTGAAAATTTACCTTTTTGATTCAATTTTTTATCTAAAAATTTAAGTATTTTATTTTTGATTAAAAATTCATTTCTTTCTTTGAAAATTCGAGTATTTTGTTTAAAAAAAGTTTGTTTTTGCTGAAAATTGATTATTTTTTAACTAAAAATATAACGGTACGATTTTTGATGAAAAAATTTTTGTTATTTTTGCAGAAAACTATTTTTTTAACTAAAAATTTAACAATTTCACTTTTGATTGAAAACGTGTCTTTAAATTGAAATAGTAATTTCTTTCGTTGAAAATTAAACTATTTTGTGGAAAATTCAATTTTTTACATAAAAATTGTTGTTTTTTTTTTTAACTTTTTTAGTTAAAATTTCAAATATTCATAGAAAATTTAACTATTTTGTTGAACCTGTTTTTTTTATTCAACATTATTTTTTTAACTGAACCATTTTGTTCAAAAAAGTAGTTTTTTTGTTGTTAAAAATTTATTATTTGAAATAAAAATTTAACTGTAAAATTTTTATTTAAAAATTTGTTTTTTTGCGTTGAAGATTTTTCTTTTTGGTAGAAATTATGTTTGAAAATTAATATTTTTGAATGAACATTCAGTTGTTGGGTTTGAAATTATTTTTTTCCAGTGAAAAATTAAACTATTATGTTTTTAGTTAACAATTGATTTTTTTTTAATTTTCTTAACTGCAAATTTAATTATTCCATTTTTGATGAAAAATGTATCCCTCATTAAGAAAATAAATTTTTTGTTGTTTGAAAATTTAACTATGTTGTTGAATATTCAATTTTTTTATCGCAAAAATTAAAAATTCCGTTTTTGGTTGAAAATATAATTCTTTCTTTGTTGATTTTTTTATTGAAAAAAAAACTTTTTTAATGAAAATTTAACTATTCCATTTTTGATGGACAATTTATCTCTTAATTGGAATATTCATTTTTTTTTTTGTAAATTAAACTATGTGATTGAAAATTTTGTTTTTTTATCAAAAAATATTATTAATCGCTTTTTGGTTAAAAATTTATTTGTTTCAATGGAAATTTTTTTTATCAGAAAATTTAAGTGAAAATGTGATTACAGTTTTTGGTTAATTTTCCTTTTTTTTTGAAAAATTAATTTTTTGAATTGAAAAATTGTAAAAGTCATTTCTTTAGTTAAAAATTAAACTATGTTCTTGAAAATTCAATTTTTTGATCTGAATACATTTTTCATTTAAAATTTATGTCTTGGTAACAAATTTATTTTTTGGTTCCAAATCGTCCTTCTCTTGTTTTTTTTTTATAGAAAATTTAACTTTTTTAGTTAAGACTTTAAATATTGATAAAAAAAAACTCACTATTTCGGTTAACAATTTTTGTCTTCTAAAAAAACTAATTTTTTAAACTGGAAATTCAACGAATCTATTTTTGATTAAAAATGTATCTTTTTTAGTTGAAAATTAAACTATTTTGTTTTTAAAACATTTTTGTGTGTGTTAAAAATTCATTTTTCCAAATAAAAACTTAGCTGTACATTTTAATTTTTAAGTAAGTTAAATTTTATGTGGAAAAATAATTTTTTTAGTTGAAAATTCAGTTTCTTGGATGCAAGTTTAAATATTTTGTTGAAATTTCATTCTTTTTATTAAAAACTAATTTTTTATCTGAAAATTTAACTATTCCATTGCTTAAAAAATTATCTCTTAATTTGAAAATTCACTTCATTCGTTGAAAATTAAACTATGCTGTTGAAAATTTAATTTTTTTACCTTAAAATTTAATTATTCTATTTTTGGTTAAAAATTAACTTGTTTAGTTGAAAATTTAAATATTTTTCTTAAACTTCTTTTCATTCATCATTTCATTCGTTAAAAATTTAATTCTTTACCTTAAAATTTAATTATTCCACTTTTGGTTGAGAACTAATTTTTTTCGTTAATTTTTTTTTTTTTTAATACAAAATTTACTTTTTTCATTTAAAACTTCAAAAATATGATTGAAAATTCGTACTTTTAATCGAAAATTAAATATTTTATCAACAAATTTTAATATTCCATTTATGGTTGAAAATTGAGAATATTAATATTTTGTTCAAATTTCATTTTTTTTAAATTAATTTGTTCAACTGAAAATTAAACTATTCCATTGCTTAAAAATGTATCTCTTAATTGAAAAATTCATTTCATTCGTTGAAAATTGAAAAATTCTATTGAAATTTATTTTTTTTAAGTTAAAAATGTATTCACTGTTTTTTAAATACAAAATTTACTTTTTTTAGTTAAAACTTTCAATATTTGGTTAAAAATTCACTTGTTTTCTTGAAAAATCGACTTTTTCTTCGACAAATAATCTTAGTATTTAAAAATTTCTATAAACTTTAATTAATAATTGGAATAAAAACGCTTCTCTTTAATTAAAAAAATTTTCGGTTTAAAATTCATTTCTTTTCTTAAAAATTGGCCTATTTTGTTGGAAAAAAAGTTTGTTTTCGTTGAAAATTGAAAAAATCCATTAAAATTTATTTTTGTTTTAAGTTAAAAGTGTATACCCTTTTTTTCAAATACAAAATTGACTTTTTTTAGTTAAAACTTTAAATATTTGGTTAAAAATTCACTTATTTTCTTGAAAAATCGACTTTTTCTTAGACAATTAATCTTAATATTTAAAAATTTCAATAACTTCAATTATTAATTGGAATAAAAAAGCTTTTCTTTTTTTTAAAAAATTTGAATTTTCACAAAAATAGAACCGGAACATCTACAAGTATCATTAAAACCCACTGCGCAGCCACAAAGACATTTATGGCTGCGCAGTATCGTTCTGCGCTAGTCACAGTTGCGCACTAGTTTTCCATAGAAATTTCGGATGCGCAGAAGAGTTGTGTGCTGTTTATGTATGCGCGCTAAATGCCGATGAATCGTACAACTGCGCAGTAAATTTATAAAGCAATTACACCTGCGCAGTATGATTCTACGGCCCGTGGAAGTGCGCAATTTCTATAGGACTGACCTGCGCAGTACATATACACATGATATATACGACTGCGCAGTATGTCCATCAAACTTAAGATTAAATTTTCCATTTTAAATTTGTCAAAATTTACCTGTCATCATAGGGCGTGATCACCTTGTTGCCAGCTTTTCGACTCGGGGTAAATGTAATTACCCCCTCAGCATTGAGATCCTCCAAAATTTTCCGGGTCCGTCTTCTCTCGTATTGAGGCACAAAAGCCTTCACGGTATGACCCCTGTCTTTAAAGTAATCAATAACTATCTTTAATCCTTCAACTGAAAAGAATTTTCCCATCGAATGTCTGAAAGAAAAGTAAAACTGCTGAAAAATATTGATTCTGATATTTCTGGAAACAAAAAAAAAATCACATGGATTCTTATTATTACACCATTAAGCCGTTTCCCTTTCGGGGTAGGCGTGACTCACTCGGTGGGGAGGGGAGTAGTGTGAGGA
>JAAAKG020133980.1:22053-32728 GCA_010014905.2 Druon quercuslanigerum | reverse complement strand
TATAATAAACGTAGCCTGACCTCTGCACACGAAAATAAAATTTTATGATTTATTTTGAAGGTTATGTCAAAACCCTGTCATGCTAGGGTATTTTGGACCTCTGATTCGGATTCAGCTACCCAAAAAACATATAATAAACATGGCCTGACCCCCGGACTCGAAACAAATTTTATGAGGGTTTTTGAGGTTATGCCAGAACCCTGACGTGCTGGGGTTTTTCGACCTTTGATTCAGATTCAGTGATCGCAAAAACATATAATAAACGTAGCCTGACCTCTGCACACGAAAATAAAATTTTATGATTTATTTTGAAGGTTATGTCAAAACCCTGACATTCTGGAGTATTTTAGACCTCGGAATCGGATTCAGCGACCCCAAAAGAATATAATAAATATGGTCTGACACCGGGACTCGATAAAGAAATTGTATGAGGTTTTTTGTGTTTATGTCAGAAGCCCAACGTGCTGGGTTTTTTTAACCTTGGATTCAGATTCAGCGACCCCAAAAACGTATAATAAAACTAGCCTTACTCCCGGACTCAAAAACAAAATTTTATGAGGTATTTTAAAGGTTATATCGTACCTGACATTATAGGGTATTTTGGACCTCGTATTAGTATTAAGCGACCCCAAAAACATATAATACACGCGGTCTAACCTCCAGACTCGGAAAAAAATACGCGAAATAAATGGTATGAAGTCTTTTTCAGGTTATGTCCGATCCCTTACGTTCTGTTTTTTTAGACCTCGGATTCGGATTCAGCGACCCCATAAACATATAGTGAACATGGTCTGGCCTCAAGACCCGAAAAAAGGTTTTTCTGTGTGCTAGAAGTGAAATTTTAAGTAAACAATTCACGGAACTGCTCCTTGATATTATTCTAGCTTTGGCGCAGGAACTAAGATCTCGGAATCCTTGCTCTTAAAGCAACGGCCCTTGACTTAAAAGTAAGGGCTCTGGGATCTACACATTTCTATCCTTTTCTACACTTTTTTATTCTTTTCTACAATTTTCTATCCTTTTCTACTATTTTATATCCTTTTTACCTTTTCTGATCCTTTTTTTCCTATTCCGTTTATGAACAATTTTATCCTTCTTTTTCCCCTTTAAATCTATTTCTTTTGCAGTTTTTCATATATTTCTTATTTCTAACATTTCTATTCTTTCTATCACATTTACACTATTTTTAGTGTCTATCCTTTTATACATTTTATTATAATTGTCTATTCTTTTCTATCCTTTTATATACTTTTGTATCCTTCTCTATCCTTTTTAAATTTGCTGTGCTTTTTCATCCTATTCTAATTGTATTCATTATATTTATTCTACACCTAACCATGTTTCATTTATTTTTATCCTTTTACATCCCCTTTGAACATATTTTTATTATATTCCAGTTTATCGTATTTCTCATTCCTATTATTTATATCATTTTCTATCCTTTTCTATATTTTCTTTCTTGTTTCATCCTATTCCGCATTCCAATAGTTTTATCTTTCCCATCACCTTTTCATTTTTTGCAGCTTTCAAATATTTGATTAACAAAATAAATAAAATTCTATTTATAGCAACTATTTTGTAGAATCTATCCTTTTCTATCCAATTTGATAATTTTTTAAGACATTACTCTTGCGGAAAATTATATCCGTCCTTTTTGCTTTTTTCCTAGTTATGTTGCCAAAAAATGACATCCTTTTCTATTCATTTCTATCCTTTTCTATCAATTTCTTTATTACTTTCAGTTTCTAATCATTTAAACTTTTTTCATTCCCTTTAAATTTATTCCTTTTTAGCATATTTCTTCTTTCTAACATTTCTATACTTCCTGTAATTTTCTATCTCTTTCTATACTTTTCCATCTTTTTCTATCTCTTTTCATCCTATTCAGCTTTCGAAAAATGTTATCCTTTCCATCCCCTTCAAACCTTTTTTTGTTCTGTTCCTTTTATCATGTGTCTTCTTTTTAATATGCCCATATTTTCTATCCTTTTCTGACTTTTATATTAATTTTCATAATATTGTCATATTTTCTATCCTTTGCTACTATTTATATTAACGTCTATCCTTTTCTGTCCTTTCTATCCTTTAATATCTTTTTTACGTTTTCTGTCACTTGTATAATAGTTGTAATAGTAGTCCCTTGTAAAAGTAGCCCCTAATAGTTTAATCATTTTCCATCCCTTTTATACATATTTATATTCTATTCCTGTTTTTTATCATATTTCTTCTTACTAATATTTTTCTGTTTTTCTATTTATGCTACCTTTTCTGTCCCTTTTTATAATAAACCTTTTTATCATAATTCTTATTGTATAATTTCCTGTCCTTTTCTATGCTTTTCAATCATTTTCTATTCTGCTCTATCTTTTTATATCATTTTCTATTCTTCTCTATCTTTTTATATCATTTTCTATTATTCTCTATCATTCTCTATCATTTTCTATAGTTTTTATATTATTTTCTGTCATTGTTTCTCATTTTCTATCCGTTTTTATCCTTTTTTACTTTTTGCTTATCTATTTATTGTTTTCTTTTTTTCCTATACCTCCTTCCAATCATCATATCCTTTTCCATCATATATTTAATGTATCATCCTTTCAAATATTACTAACCTTTTCTATGAGTTTCTTTCTTACATACTTTTTCTATCCTTTTCTATTCTTTTCCATCCATTTGTATCCGTTTCCACTATTTTCTGTACCCAGTAATAAAATCTTAGTTTCTAACAATTTTATTCATTACCATAGAGTTTCAAACTTTTCCTATTCTATTTCTCTTTATCATATTTTTGAATACTTCTATCCCTTTCTATCCTTTTATAGAATTTTCTTCTCCTATTTCATTTTTTTCTGCTTTTAAAAATTGGCATCCTATCCCTTCTGAACTTACTATATCTTTATCCCTTTAAAATAATGTTATTTTTTCTATTATTTTCTACCACTTTTTTATCCAATTCCAATATAAATATTTGTACATTATACCCTATATTTCAGCTTTATTTCTATTTATATTTGTTTTTATAATATTTCTATCCATTTCTTGTATTTTCTATCCTTTTCCCATTTAAATTTTTCTATCCTTTTCCCTCCTGCTTGATTATACTTATTTTCTATCCAATTTGAGCCCGTTAAGTTTTAAAATATTCTCTCCCTTCTCTATTGATTTTTGTCTTTATTGTCCTATTCCTATTTCCAATCATCCTATCATTTTCCATTTTTATTTAGATATTTAATAAATATTATATGGCACTCCAATTTCTACAATTTAATTTTTAGTTCTTTCAAACTCAACATAAATTTCAAATTTTTAATAGTTTACAAAATTGAATTAAAATTGCATTAGATACGATTTTTAAACATTTTAAGATTATTGGTACAATGGTTTTGAATCTAAATAATTAATTTTTAATCTTCAATTGATCAAATCTATTCACAGAATTTATATTTTATTATTGAATTGCAACATTAACTGTAACTACAAAATTTATTGTAATCATGATTTGTTAATATTTATAATAACTGACTTTAGATTATCCACCAATGAAATAAGATAAAACACAATAATTGTAAATTTAATTTCATACCCGGTGTAGGTATAGCAGAGCTCTGTGATAAGATCAACTTTCATAAAAACCAAGTTTTAAAATTATTTGTAATCTGATATTTGCTGTCAGTTAACAAAATTTTATATTTAATTATAATTTGATTTAAATTTTTAAAGATTTTCTTGCTGGTAATGCAGGTTTCTCTAAAAAAGTTACTCTGACGGTAATACAGGTTTCGTTTAAAAAGTTAGTCCTACCTAATCGGTACGCTCCTGATTAAGAATCGACACTCAGTGGTCACCACTTTCCGATAAATTGAAATTTGACTGATAAGGCATTTTATTTTGAAAATTAACATTAAAATTAAAAAATAAATCATACATTTTTTAATAATATTAATATTCCAAATGAGAAATTAAATTACTATATTTTAAAAAAATTTTAAATTTTGTATTTTATTTGAATTACGTAATTTTGAAATAATTTTTGCATTTTTGATGTAAGATGGTTTGGCTCTTATTTAAATAAATTCAGTCTAAACTCTCATTACTTAAATGTATACAGTATATTATTTATATTTAATATATTTATTTATAATTAAATTATAATATTATATGTTATTAAAAAAATTATTTTTTACATGATTTTTTAATGTTTTTAATTATTGTCTGCAGTTTATTTTAAACTGTAAATAGATAAAACAGAACATTAAGTTTAACTTTATACCCTCAGTCGGTATTCTATAGAACTTTGTGAAAAACTTAACTTTTATAAAAACCAACTTATAAAATAGTTCGCCATCTGAGATTTAATATAAGTTATAATGTTTAATATTTGATTATAATTTATTTCATAATTTTTTTTTAATTTCTGTGGTGTTAATGCAGGTTTCTCTACAAAAATTAATCAGGTCTGGTCGGTAAGTTACTCATTTATCCATTATCAACACTCAGGGGTTACCACTTGCCGCTAAATTAAAATTTAATTGATAAAGCAGTTCATTTTAAAAATTAAAATTAAATTTTAAAAATAAATTCTGAATTATTTATTTATTTTTCAACTTAACTAATATTCCTGATGAGAAATTATGCTTTTCAATAAATTTTTTTACCTTCATTTTTAATTCTTTAGATTTGTCGGTATTAGCTTCCAATCTTGCTGCTATAATTTATAAACTATAGCGTTTCTGCAAATAGCCGTGGCGCTAGTGGCGCTAATAGCTTGTGGCGCGAATTTCAAAAAAAACTCTTACTCCTGTTTATTTAAATTATATCATTTGTTTATTGATCTTAATCAAAGTAATATATTTATTTATTAATTTATTTATTACCGCATTCTCTTAAATTCAAAGAACGGCTAGAAGTTTCCAATTTTTGAAATTTTTTATATTTTTTTTAATTAATTGAAAGTAAAATTAAAATTATTTTTTTTTAATTAATTCTAATTTTATTGTTTCTTTAGGAAAAATTTGATCAAATTTCTTTTTTGCCTGAATTTCATTAGTTTAACAATTTCTGTTTTGATAGCAAATTTTTTAAATAAATTATTATTGTGTTTATAACTATCTTTTCCTACATTAATCCTCGAAATTTTTGTCTATTTCTAGAATTTTCAACTTTTCGTCAGCTTATCACTTAGTGAGTTTAGAATTGATTAAAGTGAACTTAATCCATTGTTTAAACAATTTATCATTGCTTATAACTATTTTCTGTTAGATAATTGTTAGTAAGTTGCAGTTTTTTTTCTGAAATATTGAACTTTTTGTCTACTTTTCGCTTAGAGAAAGTTAAAAATTAATGCAATTTTACAAACATGATAATTTAAACAATTTTTTATTGTTTATAACTACCTTCTGATATATAATAATGCTACATAATTTCGGTTTTTGCTGAAATTCTCCACTTTTTCACAACTTTTCACTCAGAGTGAGTTTATAATTAATTTAAGTTAACAAAAATAATAGTTTAAATAATTTATCATGATTTTAAATAACATAATCTTTAAATAATACTAGAAGGTTCCGGTTTTTTCTTAAATATTCAACTCTTTTTTCACTTTTCACTTAGTAAGGTGCATTAATTAATTAATTAATTTTTTAATGCAAGCGCACAAACATATTTGTTTCGAAAAATTATTATTGTTTATATTTCTAGAAAATTTATTGCTAGAAAGCTGCAGATTGGTGAAAATTTCTTTAAAAAAATTTCTTTTCACTTATGAACAAATAATACATTATTTAAACAATTTTGTTTGTTATCGTTTATTTATTATTATTTCACCAAGTAAAAAGTGGACCAAAATTTAACAAACTTTGAGTTTCTAGTTGATTCATCTGATATTGCAGATTCTGAATAAAATTTACAAAAGCCTATTTTTTTCTCGTGGGAAATTACGTAATAATATTTATGAGGCTTCCTGAACCTCTGTAAATAATTTTTTTTTAAATTTATTTATTTTTTGCCGATTAGAAAAAATTTTGGGGCGACATTCATGAAAATTGAAAAAAAAATTGGGCTTCTCTAATGCTGAAGCAATCAAATGAATTTTTAACAAAGCTGGTAATATTTTAACGATCTAAATTAATTCTTGATAAAAATATGACTTTTTAATAAAATAATACTTTTTTAACAAAATAATTAACTTTTCAACCGAATAGTAGAATTTTTAACCAAACAAGCTTAATTCTGAACCAGAAATTTAAAAAAATTCAACGAATTCAATTTTTTTTTAAATTTTTCGATAAACAATTTGGCAGAGAATTAATCTATTTTGTTAAAAATTCATCCTTTAGTTTAAAAAATTCGTCATTTCGGATTGAAATTTCTATTTTTCGGCAGAAACTTATTGTTTGTTGCAGAATTCATATTTTGATCTTGAAAAGTCAACTGGAATTTTGCTTAGCTGAATAACTATTTTTTAAAATGTTTTACATATAAAAATTATACTGTTTTAAAATAAATTGCATCTTTTTTTTATAAAAATTCAACTATTTCGTTAAAAACGCATCCTTTTTTATTGAATAAATTTAATATTTTGGATTGAAAATTGAAAATTTTTTCGTAGAAACTTATTATGTTAAGAAAAATTAATAGTTTGATCTTGAAAAGTCAAGTGAATTTTTTGTTTAAAAATTCATATTTTGATCGTGTAAAGTCAAATGAAATCTTTTTTAACGGAAAATTCAACTATTTTGTTGAAAAATTATTTTCTTGATTTAGAAATTTCTTGGCAAAATTGTCATTTGTTTGATGAAATGCAACTTTTTTATTAAAAATTCTTCTTATTTGCTTGAGAAGTGAACTATTTTTTTTAATATTTGGTTAAATCACTTTGTTAAGAAATCAGTTTTTTTATGACTTATATTTTTGATTGAAAATTCGTCTCTTTGGTTTAAAGTTTAAATATTTTTTATTTGAAAATTCAACTGCTTGTGTAAAAGTTAAACTACATTGTTAAAAATGTATTTTTTAAATTGAATGCTTTATGCCTTTAATTGAAAATTTAACTGTTTAGTGGAAAAGCCATTGTTTTGAAAATTTTCCTTTTCTAGTAAAAAATATTAATTTTCAAGATTTAAAATTTCTGAAGTAATATTTGGTTTGAAACTTAAATTTTTAAGTTTGTTTAATTTCAAATTTAGAATAAATCTTTTTTCAATGAAATATAAACCATGACACATTATTCATGGGAATTTATCGTTTTAGGTTGAAAATTCAACTATTTTCTTCAAAAGTTAATTATTTCGTTGAAAATTTAAATAATTCTTTGAAAAGTCATATTTTATAATAGAAAAGAAATTTATTACAATTTGTACACTTTTAGATTAAATTTTGAAAATTGGACAATTTTATTAGAAAAATTTGGAAATTATATCATTTCGAATTTAAAGCTTACCAAATCAGACAATTTTATTTTAAACATAAGAATCCCGAATTTCAAGAATTTTTGAATAAATAAATATTTTCCAAATAAAATGTTGAAAATTTGATCATTTAAAATTCAAAATAATTAAAACTGTATTATTTATAATGAAAAGCATTCCAAATTGAACATTTTCAGATAACAATCTTTTTTGAATGAAAAATTTTATTGATTATCCTTTTAGTAATAAATGTTATTATATAGTAGAAAATTTTACAATTTTCTTAAAAAGACATCCATTTTGGTTTCAAATTGTTTACAATTATTATTTTGGTCATCTTTACATGAAAATTTCACTATTTTTTTAAAAAGTTTTTTTGATTTTAAAATTCACCTGCTTAAGCAAAAATTACTTCTTTCTTAGTTAAAAATGAAAATTTTAAAAACTCAACTGTTTCGTAGAAATTTTATTTTTTGTTTGAAATTTATTTTATGGCGTTGAAAAATGAACTTAAAATATTTTCTGGATGATATTCCACTTGAAAAAATATTTTTCGCTTTTTATTAAAAATTCATCTGTTTTGAATTTTTTTTGTCGCAACTCATTTTTTTTTTTATTAAAAAATTCAATTTTAAATCTTGAAGAGTCAACTGGAATCTTTTCTGGATGAAATCTCTAGTTTTTTCTGTAATTAAAATTTTTTCTGCTTTAGGAGGAATTTCATCTTTTTTTATGAAAATGCATCTATTTGGTAAAGAGTAATTCAAAATTTTTTCTAAAAAGTCATCCGTTTTCATTAAAAATTCGTCTTTCTGGATTGAAAACTCAATTTTTTCGTAGATTATTTCTTGTTTAAAAATTTATCTTTTGATAGTGAAGACTCGACTAAAAACTTTTTCAACAGAAAATTCAACTGTTTTAGAAGAAATTCCATTTTTTTAAAAATAAAAATGCAACTTTTTGGTTCAAAATAAAAATCATTTTTCTTTGCTTGAGTATTCAACTAATTTCTTTAAAAGATTTGGTTGAATAACTTTGTTAAGAAATCACTTTTTTAAGATTTATATTTTTAGTTAAAAAGTCATCTCTTTGGTTAGAAGTTTAATTATTTTGTTGAAAATTAATCTTTTTTAATTGAAAAATCAACTACTTAATTAAAAGTTAAACTACATTGTCAAAGATTTATTTTTTTGGATTGAAAATTTAAGTGATTCGTGGAAAATACTTTTTCTTGGTTTAAGATTCATTTTTGAACAAAAGCATAATTTTTGTTATATAAATTTCATTCTTTTTTCGTTAAAAATTCGCCTTTTTGGTAAAAAAACTAATTTTTTTACTTTGAAAATTCATTTTTGTTTGGCAAAAATGTATCAGTTTCGTGGAAAATTAATTTTTTCCCAAAACGTCATATTGTTTGTTTGGAAATTAAATTTTTATGTAGAAAATCTGTCTTCTAGCTTTAAGATTTAATAATTTAAATAAAGTTTTATTTTTTTCTTGAGTAAAAAATCTTTAATTTTTGGAAATTTGTCTATTTTGTTTGAAATTATTATTTTTTTGTGTGAATTTCACTCTTTTTTCATTGAAAATTCGTCTTATTGGTGAAAAACTAATTTTTTTAGTTTGAAAATTAATTTTTTGCTGAAACGTCATATTGTTTGTTCAAAAATTAAATTCTTATAGAGAAAATCTGTCTTCTGGCTTTTAGATTTAATCATTTAGATAAAGTTTTATTTATTTTTTGAGTGTAAAATCTTTATTTGTTGGAATTTTGTCTTTTATGTTTAAAAAATTTTTTCGTATAATTTTCATTCTTTTTTCATCATTTTGTTTAAAATTATTTTTTTTATATAATTTTCATTCTTTTTTCGTTGAAAACTCGCCTTTTTGGTAAAAAAACTAATTTTTTTGACTTTGAAAATTCATTTTTGTTTCGTAAAAATGTATCAGTTTCGTGGAAAATTAATTTTTTCCCAAAACGTCATATTGTTTGTTTGGAAATTAAATTTTTATGTAGAAAATCTGTCTTCTAGCTTTAAGATTTAATAATTTAAATAAAGTTTTATTTTTTTCTTGAGTAAAAAATCTTTAATTTTTGGAAATTTGTCTATTTTGTTTGAAATTATTATTTTTTTGTGTGAATTTCACTCTTTTTTCATTGAAAATTCGTCTTATTGGTGAAAAACTAATTTTTTTAGTTTGAAAATTAATTTTTTGCTGAAACGTCATATTGTTTGTTCAAAAATTAAATTCTTATAGAGAAAATCTGTCTTCTGGCTTTTAGATTTAATCATTTAGATAAAGTTTTATTTATTTTTTGAGTGAAAAATCTTTATTTGTTGGAAATTTGTCTTTTATGTTTAAAAAATTTTTTTGTATAATTTTCATTCTTTTTTCATCATTTTCTTTTAAATTATTTTTTAAATATAAATTTCATTCTTTTTTCGTTAAAAATTCGCCTTTTTTGTAAAAAAATAAATTTCTTTTACTTTGAAAATTCATTTTTGTTTGGTAAAAGTGTATCAATTTCGTGGAAAATTAATTTTTTGCTGAAACATCATATTGTCTGTTTGGAAATTAAATTTTTATAGAGAAAATTTGTCTTTTAGCTTAAAGGTTTATTAATTTAAATAAAGTTTTATTTATTGTTTGAGTGAAAAATGTTTATTTGCTGGAAATTTGTCTTTTTTGTTTAAAACTATTTTTTGTTATATAAATTTCATTCTTTTTTCGTTAAAAATTCGCCTTTTTGGTAAAAAAAATTAATTTTTTTAGTTTGAAAATTCATTTTTGTTTGGTAAAAATGTATCAGTGTAGTGGAAAATTAATTTTTTGCTGAAAAGTCATATTCTTTGTTTGGAAATTAAAATTTCATAAGGAAAATTTGTCTTCTAGCTTTAAGATTTAATAATTTAGATAAAGTTTTATTTTTTTTTGAGTAAACAATCTTTAATTGTTGAAAATTTGTCTATTCTGTTTGAAATTATTTTTTTTTGTATAAATTTCATTCTTTTTTCATTGAAAATTCGTCTTATTGGTAAAAAACTAATTTTTTTATTTTGAAAATTCATTTTTGTTTGGTAAAAATGTATCAGTGTAGTGAAAAATTAATTTTTTGTTAAAACGTCAGATTGTTTGTTTGGAAATTAAAATTTCATAAAGAAAATTTGTCTTCTAGCTTTAAGATTTAACAATTTAGATAAAGTTTTATTTTTTTTTGAGTAAACAATCTTTAATTGTTGAAAATTTGTCTATTCTGTTTGAAATTA
>JAAAKG020133980.1:0-21953 GCA_010014905.2 Druon quercuslanigerum | reverse complement strand
TGAAAATTCGTCTTATTGGTAAAAAACTAATTTTTTTATTTTGAAAATTCATTTTTGTTTGGTAAAAATGTATCAGTTTCGTGTAAAATTAATTTTTGCTGAAACGTCATATTGTTTGTTTGAAAATAAAATTTGTATAGAGAAAATTTGTCTTCTGGCTTAAATGCTTAATAATTTATATAAAGTTTTATTTGTTGGAAATTTGTCTTTTTTGTTTAAATTTTTTTTTTTGTATAAATTTCATTCATTTTTCTTTAAAAAATTCGCCTTTTTGGTAAAAACTAATTTTTTTAGTTTGAAAATTCATTTTTGTTTGGTAAAAATGTATTAGTTTCGTGGAAAGTTAATTTTGTGCTGAAACCTCATATTGTTTATTTGGAAATTAAATTTTTATAGAGAAAATCTGTCTTCTAGCTTTAAAATTTAATAATTTAGATAAATTTTTATTTATTTTTTAAATAAAAAATCTTCATTTGTTGGAAAGTCTTTTTTGTTAAAAATTTTTTTGTATAAATTTCATTCATTTTTCGTTGAAAATTCGCTTTCTTAATAAAAAAAAATTTTAGTTCGAAAATTCGTTTTTGTTTGGTATCAATATTTTTATATATCAGTTTCGTGTAATTTTAATTCTTTGCTGAAGTAAAAAAATCTTTATTTGTTGGAAACTTGTCTTTTTTGTTTAAAATTACTTTTTTTGTATAAATTTCATTCGTTTTTTTTAAATTGCCTTTTTTGGTGAAAAACAAATTTTTTTAGTTTGAAAATTCATTTTTCTTTGTTAAAAATGTATCACTTTCGTTGAAAATTAATTTTTTGCTGAAACGTCATATTGTTTGTTTGGAAATTTAATTTTTATAGAGAAAATTTGTGTTTTAGCTTTAAGATTTAATAATTTAGATAAAGTTGTATTTTTTTCAAGTAAAAAATCTTTTTTGTTGGAATTTTGTCTTTTTTGTTTAAAACATTTTTTTTGTATAAATTTCATTCTTTTTTCGTTGAAAATTTGCCTTTTTGGCAAAAAACTAATTTTTTTAGTTTGAAAATTCATTTTTGTTTGGTATCAGTTTCGTGAAAAATTCATTTTTTGCTAAAACGTCATATTGTTTGTTTGGACATTAAATTTTCATAGAGAAGATTTGTCTTCTAGCTTAAAGTTTTAATAATTTAGATAAAGTTTTTTTTATTTTTAGAGTAAAAAATCTTTCTTTGTTATAAATTTGTTTTTTTTTGTTAAAAATTTTTTTTGGTACAAACTTCGTTCTTTTTTTATTGAAATATAAACTATGACACTTTTTTGTTAGGAATTTGTCTTTTAAGGTTGAAATTCCAACTATTATTTTAAGAATTCAGTTATTTTTTAAAAAATTCAACTATTTTGTTAAAAAGTCATATTTTATAGTAGAAAAAACATTTTTGCGTTTGAAATCAATTAATACATTTGAAAATTGTTGTCTTAAAAGTATTACAAGATTAAAATACTGGTATTTGAATATTAATGATTTGAAATGTAACCTTAGTTGAGGAAAAAAAGTGAATTTTGAAAATGTTCTCGGTTACGAATTTTTCCGCCAGAGGCGCTGCGAGCGAAGTAACTAACTAAATCTTTATTCACGCGACCAAGCTTTCAGGATGTGGAAGTTAACCAGAAGGTTAAGAAACGTTTTCTAAATTTGTAACTTTATTTCCTCTGACCCCCCCCCCCCCTCTGTCCATTAAATTGATAATGTAAGTGATTGACGGCTCCGTATAATTGCAATCCTTTTTGAAGACCGACGGTAGAAAAGCGGTCTCTTTGATTATTGTCGTATGCAAACATGCCGTTGCGAAAACGAGGCTCGATATATTCCCTTCAGCTTGCCTCCTTTATTCGAATTTCAAAACAATCCAGAGAGAGTTCAAATTTACAAAGGGCAGCCGCTTTCGATAATATTTACGCCCGGCAGGTGTCAAACATGTCAGCGTTCAGGTACGAAGCAAATCGTAAATTTTTACCTCGCTCTTGATTTAATAACCATACGTAAAAAAAAAAGATATTGGAACTTTTTTAATAAATGTGCAGATTGCAAGAATTTGGAAAAGATCTGTAAAAATCTTCAACGAATTTGCTTCAAATGCCTAGAAATCTTTCTCATTTCAGAACTTTAGATGGGGCTTCAAGACCCTGCCCTCACTTACAAAAAATTTATAAACTTATCCCGGGAATAAGGAAACAATTATTATTGCAATTAAATTTATTTCTCGTTACAATCATTATTTACAACCTAAAATTTTATACCTAAAAATTATTTACATCTTTCTTTTTTTAAATAATTCTAAAGATCAGATCATTGTTGCGTCCCAACAGTGGAAAGCAAATTTCTCCATTGTGTAAACAGGGTGGTGATTCGGTGGAAGATTTTTAATTCCCTGTTTTTTCCCGGTAAAGTTTTATAATTTTCAAGGTCTACTAAAAACAATATATACAAATTCGCCGCAAAAATTTCAAACATTTTTCTTATAATAGAAAAAAATATAAATTCTGTCTCTCATAAAGTATAGATATACTTAAAATTGACATAATCAGACTGAAGATATGCTAATTCTGAAATCATATCAACTGTGATCAAAAAATGGTTTAGGCAAAAATTATAAGTCTTTTAGAAAGCTACAATTTTTCTTACATATATTTTTTCATGTATCTGTCTGTTTAATTTCATCCGTTCATTTTTTGTAGTTATCGTGTTTACCGATGGACGGACAGACAGATGTCATAGCCAAAACTTGATTTGCAGCTTCAGAGGATTTCAAAAAATAGAGATCCATTGGAAATCAAAAGTTTAAATTTAGTAGTCATATTTTATTAATATTCCATATTAATTAATTTTATATCACAATTTGTTAAAGATTAAAATACAAAATTTCAAATAAGCATCTTAAAGTACGTTTTTATTTTCTTGTTGCAATAAAAACTCTTTGGAAGCATAAGAATAACTACCAACTAATTTTAATAAGAATAAGTACTCTTGAACAATAATAAATTATATTTTAATTAAACTAAACGGAGATAATCTATCAAATCTAAGATCCATAAGTCGTAAATAAATACACTAAAACTTAAATTTTACTGCAATTGGAATTAAATTTCCGGTTTCTAATTTAATTCCCGGTCAATAAAATCTTCGTTTATTTCCCGCTCTTGCTCAATCTGAACAAGAATATAGACTATATAATTCGAGTTTTTTTTAAAGTGGACGGAGTTTAGTACGAAAAAAAGGAAAGGGGTGAAGCTTAGTACGAAAAAGAGAAAAGGGGTGGAGTTAGGAGCGAAAAGGAGGAAAAGGGCGGAGTTTACTCCGGAAAGGGAGCAGAGGCGTGGTCTCCTCAGTGGAGGGGGTCAAATAGGCGGGACTTATATAGCACTGGGATTAATTAAGGAATTTAATTTAGCAATATATTGGTAATGATTGGAGAAATTGATTAGAGCTTTTAAAGTCAACGCTAATCAGGAAATCTATTCTTCTATATTGATCCTCCTATTTTAACATATATCATCAGTACCAACTGTAAAAAGGCTGATGAGGTGTATGTCTCGGAGGCTGCTGGAAGTTCTGGCTGTAGTGGCTTACAAAGCCTTGATGAGGATGGGAACTGTGATGCTGGTGATGATTTGGTGGCGGACTTGGAAGACCAATTCTGTTTTCACTGCTAGGGATAGACAACTTCCAAGATGGTGAAGAGTTTCCTTGACTTTGGTGCTGATGATGGTCTGGAGAGACGGAGCTGATTGGAAGCTCCGTGGACGACAGCTGCTCAGAGGAAGGATTGGAGTTCGAGTTGGGCCCCATCAGAGTCACGAGAGAGTTTGGAGTTGGAGGTAGTTGGTGGCTCGTGTTCTGTTGGTAGGGCGAGGAAACTACGGGAACTGGAGAGTGCTGATGGCTCATGTGGCTTGTGGTTGAGGTTGGAGACAGCAGAGTAGTTGGGTAACTCACTGAAGGAGGAAGACTGTAGGTTGGGGTGGAGCAGACTGATGAAGCGAGGCGACTTGAGTCTGGGGTCAGCTGATGAGACATCGTGTGGTGTGATGAGTAGAGTTCTGGAACAGAAAAATGATAGATGGTTAGGTCCGGTTGCGAAGTTAAATTACTAATAGGGCATCTGTTACTAATAAGGAGCATTATTAAACGGATCTCAAAGAAAGAACGTTCAACCAATCGAAAAAAAAATGGCAATCTGAATTTCTTTGAAGGGTGTTATCGAGGGAGGACATGGTCGAAGTGTTTCGGCTCTCTCTAATTCAAAAACGTGATCCACCGATCCGGATCGTCACCAAGGCCCCGCCCATCACCAGTTTCAATGTTCGAAATTTCTTCGTGGCGGATATTGCATGCATGACATTGCATTTTTGAGTGCAGTCGAAAGCTGGATCGTTGGTACTTGGTGGTTCGTAGAACCGGTACAGGTTGGGCATTGTACCAAGCAAAGTGACTAGCCCGATTGTTTCGATATCCCGTCGAGACAAGAACGGCTTCCGGTAATTGTCCATCAGCTTGCCAGTAGGTGCTCCTGTTTTGTAGCTTCGAGACTTTCACGCCGCTGCGATGACGTGCATTCCGATTCTAATAGAGTCAGACCAATTTTCATCAAGGGCACTCCGCGATTCGCGCCACCTTCGAAGGAGTGACGTCTCCCGCTTGGTTTACATATCATCCAATTCATTCAACTTGCATGGTGAATGAATCGGAAGATCCTAGAGGCTGATTCGATTCTGGTCAGTGTAAGCGTTAAATAAGTAATTAGACGCTTAGATTGCCTGATCGCTACTGACGAGAAATGGACTAACGATGGAGAGACTGATCGAAATTGGAAAAATGTGCTATTTCAGCGGAGCTGGAAGTATAAACTGACTGTCAGTTTCCTGATAAATTACTCAAGTTCTGATCCTTCTAATTAAAATTCGAAACCCTATCAAGGGTCACTCGCCGGATATTATTCCAGAAACCAATTACTAACGAACTCACCTGGACTCGAGGAGAAGGCGGTGTCTGGTAGTGTTTGTCCATGGGGATGGGCATGAGGATGACTCGGCGGAACAGTGGCACCAATATGTGGATGTGAGGGAGCCGGTGGATGAAGAGCGTAAGATGCCGCAGGGTAGGCAACTGATCCATATCCGCCAGAACTCGTAGAGGACAATTGCTTTCTGAGTCTCGCTCTCCTGTTGCTGAACCAAACTTGAATCCTGGCTTCAGTTAATTTCGTTCTTTGGGCCAATTCTTCCCTGGTGTAGATGTCCGGGTACTGGGTTCTTTCGAATGCCCTTTCGAGTTCATCCAGTTGATGTGCGGTGAAGGTCGTTCTACTACGGCGCTGCTTACGCTTCAGGGGAATCCCTGGTTCACTCTCGCAGTCTGATCCAGAACTCGTCTTTCCTGAAATTAATTAAAAATTATTAATTGATCTAAGTTGAATAATTTGATTTCTATATTAGGACTAAGATGCTTTTGTATCATAATCTCGAATTCTAGATCCATCGCTACTTTGTTTTGTTATGATATTTGTTTTTTCTTGGTGTCGTCGGACCTGTCAGTTTTCATTGCGGGACTAATCGTCCAACGACGCCTAACGTCGGGACGCCCTGAGCTAATGCGAATTCGACACGGACCAGTTATTCCCGGAGAGTGTTTTTTTGCTTCCGTGTCACATGGCATCGGTATTAAGTACCGAGAGATAGACTATAAATAATCATCCAGATTTGGGATTGAGCAACATAGAAAATGCTTTCCGCTCTGATTATTTTTCTTAAACCTGTCGATTTTTATTGGAAATTAAAGTTGGCGCGTGTTCTCTAGTCGATTCGGACTTGAGAAGAGGCGAAAGGCCATGAACAAAGAATCTCTCTCCTTCCAGTAGTAATAAGTCATTCCGACTTTAATATCAGGTTACGAAAGTTGAGATTACTAGTCGGAGATCGAGCGTTTAAGCTCCCGAAAGATGTAATTTTCTGTTTGATTTCCAAAGACCCGATCGAGGAATTAAACTCAGCCTGTGAAGCTGCGATCTTTTTAGTTTTATTTCGGGAATCTAATTTTAAAATACTACTAAAAAGCTGTAACATTCCTAACGATTTTGCGAAATTGACCAAGGTGGGTATCTAAAAATCATTTTTCTCTATTTTTTTCAACAGGTCCCTTCTCACCGAAGGTCGGCAGCTTTACAAAGCTATCACCTTACGAGAGCCTCTCTCCTTCTCTTTCTCTCTCTCTCGCACTTTTTTCTCCGCTCCTCGCGCCTTTCATCTTTGCCGGCTAGCCACCCTCAAATGATCTTACGATGAGCCCTGATGGGTACACATTTCATTTGTCATGTCACAAGAGAGAAAAACATGCCGTGTGGTAGTTTTCTCTTGTAAGAGGTATAAGTTGACGACTTTCTGATTATGGGAAAAAACCTATTATAGTGCAATCTTCTTCCAAGGTAAATTTAAAGCTTTGTAAGTATAAAGTTGTTGAGCCGCAAGTTCAGAAAACTTTAAAGTTACAAAGATTTTAATTGGCCTTTGATGAAGATTGTACTGTAATAGGTTATCATGCAGGGCGGGAAGTTTAAAATCAGAAAGGACGCTTATTGGCCTCGACGATCTGGAGACCGGTGAATGAATAAATTAAATGCGTGTATTAATCATTCGAGTTCCCCGCTCTTGGTAAATTATCGGCTTGGTTTGAGGCAGCATTCGGTAGCACCTTTGGTCAACCTTGGCTCTGTAATTTTCTCGCCGCGCTTACTTTCAGGTGTGCGTATTCAAAGCTTTGTATTTTTAAGCATCAAGAATGCAGCATTTGCTTTGTTAAAAACGAAAAAAACTGACTGAAGAGTTCTACTTTGAATAAAAGATATTGAAAATATCAATTGTTGCTCACCATCTTCAATTTTGATTTCATCATCAGTGTCGCGTCCCCTTAAAAGTCGAGAAATGGCAGAAACACTGGGAGCACTAGTCCGGTCGCAAATTTCCTCCTTGATTAATCTGTCCCTAATTTCCCAGGAAAACACACCTGGATTTTCCCGCTTGTAGTCCTCAATTCTTGCCTCAACCTCAGGTGTCGCCACTCGGGGTTTGCTCCCTCCAATCACGCCCGGTCTGATACTCCCGGTCTCCTGGTAGCGATTCAAAATTTTGGAAACACATCCGTGTGAGACTCTCAATTGCCTGAAAAGTAATTTTCAAATCATTAATTACATTATAAATTAAAAATTTGATAATTGTTAGATTTTTAATTTCTTGTTGAATTTTTAATTACCTTGATATCACACATGGTCGGACTCCAGCGGCAGCCATCTCCACTATTTTTAGCCGAATATTGTTGGGCAGGGGTCTTCCATTGATGAAGACACCACCCAATTGGTTTACTCGACCTTGACCCGGTATCGAACCCAGATCTGTAATTTAATAAAAAATTAATTAATATTAGTTTTATAAACAAAAAATTTCAGAAAAAGACAAAGAAGAGAACAATCAATTTTGCTAACTAATCTTTTTTCCAGATTCTAGCGGTAACGAATTGCCGCTACGACTAACGGGTTTATCCAAACGTTTGAACGAACTACAAGAGTACGACTTGCAACTTCGAATGTGGTTTAACGTTGCCGATAAGTCCAATGAATCTCAGGTTTTACGACTAACAATAATGATAGCGTATAATTCGTTTGACTCTTAATTTAATTTCCATCAAGTAAATTGAGTTGAGAAAGGTTAGAGTTAGCTTCTGCATTGATCAAATTTATTAAGATAAAAATATTTTAAATTCAATTCATAAAGAGAAATACGAAATCTTGGCAAAAATTGCATAACAAATCTTATATGTGTCTTGGCACCTGCAGATCAGACGCTCGTGACGAACCTTGATAAAAATCCGGATTTTATAATTTCTTGTACAATTTTTATTTATATAGAATTATGCAGTTTGGGAAATTGTATAATTGCAACAATTGACCAATTCCAGACAGTTTTACAATTTAATTTGTACAATTTTTTACAGCTTTTTGTGCAAAGAAGGATCTATTGAATTAAATTGATGTTACATTCTAGATTGTAAATTTTCAACGACAGAAATGGCAAAAAAGGCAGTAAATACCATTTTTGAGTTTTTGTTGGAAATTGCGCAACGCAAGGTCTAAAGTCGGTTATTGAATGATTTAACTGTGGGTTGTAAACGAAGGCCTTGAGGCGCGCCTTGAGGCCACTTTTGGGAAACCTTCGAGGCTTGGGGTCGATTTTCACCCAGCAGGGAGATTTTCTGCTTCTTCGTGCAACAATGACCCCTCAGACTGGATAATTTCATGGGACATTTGTAAATTACTCAAAAGTCCTTACCTCTACCCTCCAACCCAGAAATCCTTTTCGCCCCTTTCAGTAATTTACGGAACCAATATTTTATTCTATTTTATACAATTTATTACCATACACTATTGCTTGCTTTGTAGGCTCGTTCAAATATTGTGAAATCGGACAATTTGTGACATTCTCACAATTGGCACTGCTAATAAGCCAAAAATGAAGGAAAAATTTTTAATAAATACAAAAGTATTGGAAAGAAACGTCAAGGGATGACGTTTTTGAATTTTTTTCTAGATTTTATCCTAGGGTCGAAATTGGTGTAAAAAAAGTCACAAAATTTGAAATAATGATTGTATTATTCAAAATATCATATAATTGATTAATTTATTAATAATTTGAAAATTCTTTAGGACTATGTTCCGAGTTATTCGAATGTTCCAAAAACATTGAAATTTAATTTTTTTTCAAAATCTTTTATAAAATTAATGTTTCCTTCAACTCGGGTTTATTACACCCGTAATTACAAATTTTGCACAATCATACAATTTTGAACAAACGTACAATTTCGCACAACTGCACAATTGTTTAAAATGTCAAAAATTCCTACAATACCAAAAATTTATTTGTACAAACCTATAATTTTTAAAACGGAATAATATGTTTTGAAGAAATAAATATATTTTAAAAAATGTGCTGAAGTTGAAAGATCAAATTCTGAATTAAATAAATTATTAAATGAATTTTATGTAATTGGCAGAATGATAATTCAGTAAGGAATAGTATTCAGTTTACTTAATTTTTGTGTATATCAAGTATTAAAATTGAAATTTAAAAAAATTGTTAATCAGAAAATTGAAATTCTAAATTAAATAAACAGTTAAATTTGAAAAATTTGAAAAATCAGGTAGCATTAAAAACACGAATGAAAAAAAAATCTTCTCAGCGGATACCCCGAGGATTTGAGGGTCCACCGAGAAAGAAAAAAAAGCAAAGAATTAGACAATCCTGGTGGGGGGTGGGGGGTCGACTTTGAAACCGAAAATTGCCTTTTGAGGGAGAGACTTTAAGGGAAAGATATTTCTCGATTTATGAGGGTCATTAATGAAAATGTTTCGGTCATTTCGAGTCAGGTAGCGTTATATATCAGAGCCACGGTCCGTTTCCGGATATCTCCAGAAAATTTCCAAAAACTGATCCTATTGCCAGATGCTGTTAAATTTAACGCGCCAGAAGAAAATAGTCAAAATTGTACACAAAAGTCTTTTCAAATGACAATAAATAACTCTTAACAAATTTAAAAAAAAAAATGTATAACTTTGAAATCTGCTAATCTGTAGAATTCAGAGTAGCAGTTTTCCGTCGATTAAGGACAATGGATAAGAGAAAGAGTCGGTTGTACGACTTTCACATAAAACTGAAGTGAAACTCGAAAATAAGATTTAGTTGAAATGTACTATTTTATGAAATATGTAAAATAATAAAAAAAGTAAGCTTTTTTGAAATTATAGTTAATAACTTGATAAATAATTACGGTTAATCAATTATGTGGTTTGATTAGCTGTGGCTAGAATTAATTTTTTGATAGATGCTCACGGCTCAGATTAATTAATTAATTATGATAGATTAAGAGATGTTTAAATAGGTTTTTTATTTAACGTTACTATTTTAATTATTGTTTACAATTTTATAATTCCTAACATTTATTGCAATTGTAAAAATAAAAAATATATTTACTACTAAAAAGGATAAAATTACAACATAAAAATAAAAAATTTCAACTTTTCACAAAAACAGTTTCAATTTCAAGAGAAAAGATCAATTTTGTATTAAAAAAAAAAGGATTTTTAATCAAATAGTGGAATTTTTTAAAACAAAATTTGGTTTCAAACAAAACGACAAATTTTTAAGCATGAATCTTAAGTTTTTGTCAAAAAACGAAATTTGAAGCTAAATTAAATGGTAAAATTTTCAGTTAAAATAAATGATTCTCAATTCAAGATAAAACTAATTTTCAACGATATTTTTAATATTTCATCCAAAGAAATCACTTTTCCTACCAAAATAGTTGACATCCAACACAAAAATATCAATTTTTCAACAAAAAATGTAAAAGTAAAATTTTTCAGTCAAAAAATTTAATTACAAACCAAAAAAACTAATTTTCTAAAATATAGTTATATTTTAAATTAGCTAAATAAATTTTGTACCAAAAAGAATAACTTTGTACAAAAAAAAAATTTTAAGCAAAAAAATTACTTTTTAACAAAATTGTTAAATTTCGTTCGAAGTAAATTTTTTCTTCGCCAAAGAGATGAATTTTCAACCAAAAATATGAATTTTCAACACGAATTTTTTATCAAATAAATGAATTTTAAACTAAAAAAGATCCATTTTTAATGAAAAATTGGATGCTTTAATTTTTACTAAAAAAAATTAATTTTCTACTGAAAAAAAATAATTTTTAACAACACTGTTAAATTTTAGGCAAAAAATTAATTTTCTACCTAAATGCTTGAATTTTCAAAAAAAAAAAAAAAAAAAAACAGATTTCAAAAAAGCAGCTGAATATCCAACAAAAAAAGACTTTACCAAATTGTTGAAGTTTCTACAAAGTGGGATTTTTAACGAAATGTAAAATATTTCAAATGCAAAAAAAAAACACAATTTTTAACCAAAAATAAAGTAGTGAACTTTTTAGTTTAAAAAATCAATTTTCATGTGCGGAAAAATCGAATTTTCAACAATATATTTAAATTTGCAAAAAAAAAAATTATTTTCCAACACAAAAATGACTTAAACAAATTACTGAATTTCCTACAAAGTAGATTTTGTATTCACAAAATAATTAAATTTTCAAACAAAAAAATTAATTGTTCAACAAATTTGTTTAATTTCCTACAAATTTGACATTTTCTACAACATTTAGTTGCATTTTTACAAAATTTATAACTAAAAAGATCAATTTTTAACTAAAAATGGAATAATCAAATTTTCAGTTAAAAAGACAAAATTTAAAGTGAAGGAAAAACGTATTTTTAACAATATAGTTAAATTTTCCACCCCAAAAAATCAATTTCTTACCAAAATAATGGAATTTAAAAAAAAAACGCATAAAAAAGCAAAACCTTTTAAAAATGAGTTTAAAAAGGAATATTTAAGAAAATTTTTAAAATTTCTGAAAATTATGTGGGTTTTTTCTTTAAAAAAAATTGAATAGTTAAATTTTCGGTTAAAAAAATCAATTATTAACTAAAAATAAGCAAATATGCAACAATATAGTTAAATTTTTAATTAGAAAAATTAATTTAAAAACCAAAAAGGCGAACTTGAAACAAGAAAGTTGAATTTTCAAGAAGAAAAAAATGTCTTTTCAAGAAAAGTTTTGCATTATTTACAAAGCAGACTTTTAGCTCACCAGATAATTAAATTTTCAACAGACATTTTTAACAAAATACATAAATTTTCAACTATGGAAGATAAATTTTTAACAAAAAAGGGAGAAGTTCAATTTTCAGTTAATAAAGTTAATTTTCAAGAAAATAGTCGCAAGATTCACCATTTTAAAAAAATTTCAGTAGTAAAATTTACAAAATACTTTCATGAAAGTATTAAATAAAACTTTTAAAATCCGTTTAACGATTCTATTTTTTCTAGAATTTAAAATAATTTTTTCAATTCATAAAATTATTTAATTTTATTCAATAGTACCAAATATTTGTAAAATATTAGAAAGAAAAAGAATTTTAAAAATCTTACAATGCAAAAATAATTTACAATGTATATAATTTATTATTCAATTTTACAAGCCGTAACATTTTCTGTACTCCCACAATTAGTGCTATTGTAATAAACTACTTAGAATAAAAAAAACATCTAAAAAAAACCGATAAAAATGACTAAAATTCCGTGATTGCATGTAGCAAAATTTCAGTACGAAAAGCTGTATTCCTCCATACATTTGCCTCTATATTTAAGAACAAAAAACAAGTAAAAAAATAAAATTAAAAAGTAAAATCCTACCTTGAAACGAGTATCCCGTGAAGCATGGTCGCATCATTGAGAAGTTAGTCGTGACCGTCATTTCACAGCCTCCACTTCACTCTTCTTCAACTCTTCCTCGCACTCAAAAATTCACAAAAACCTCACTCACAGTAGCCAAAAATTCTGGAACCACTCTGTAACTGTCCACTCCGATCACAATTCAAAAAATTCAAAAATCAACGAACTTGAAATTAAGGGTCACCGGTCCCACACGATAACTGTCTTATGCACCGGAGAACGTTTCCGGTTCCCTCTTCGACTCGAACTGAACCTAGCCCCCGTGGGTTGGATTTCAGAAGTTGACTGAGAACGGTAGACGAAAGTTCCGCACTAACTAAGAATAGGCTCCGCCCCCAAAATTTGGTTGCAAGTAGTGGGGCATCATTGGTGAAGAATATTCAAAAGATAACCTTCATGAGTTGCCAGGAAAAATTCACGAATCAGAGAGGCGCTGGAACCGGGAGTAGAAAAGGGAACGCCCCTTGGGGGAAAAGATCCGCATTTATTGTGGAGCCTCGGTAGCCCTGAAGATTCTATAGTTGGGACGCCTATGGTGACGCGTGTGCGTATGGTAGTCTTTTTGCCTCCTGGATTTTAAGGTTCCGCGCTTCCATTTTGGTCCGGACTGTCGCGCACCACCTCAAGTTTACGATATGCTTTGGTCGGCTCACGTTTTAGAAGTTGATCTTGATACGTGGTTCAATGGCCTGGCTGAGTCTGAATTTAGATTTATAGAGAAAGAAACATTTTCTTGAACCGAAAAATCAACTCTTTTGTTGAATAATTATGTAGATGAAAATTTGATAGGGTCATAGTTCAGTTGATTCAAGAAATTACATTGTTGAGGCAACCAAATACTTTTGTAAAACCAGCTAAATACTCCATCTGACAAAAGATTTGGTTGGGTAAATAAAGTATTTTTTTCGAATTAACCAAAATTTTGTTTGATTCGAGCAAACTTTTGTTATTATTTTTGTGCGAATATTCGACTTTTTGTGTTGAAAATTTTATTATTTTCTTCGAAAGTACCGTCTTTTTGGTTTGAAAATTCAATTTTTTCCCTAAATGAACGTAAATCTGATTTAAAAATGTATATTTCCGGGCTAAAAATTAATCTGTTTTTTTCTATAGAGAATTCATCATGTTGGTTAAAAAGTGCAACTATTTGTTTGGAAATGATCTGTTTTGTAAAAAGTTTATATTTTCGGTTTGGCAAATTCAAGTGTTTCGTAAAATATTTAACTGTTTATAGTTGAAAATTAAACTTTAATCGAAAACTCTTATTTTTGGCTTAAAAATTTAGCTAAAAAATTCTTCGTGGTTTAAAATGATCTATTTTGTTAAAAGTTCACATTTTTGGGTTGGAAATTCAATTTTTTCTAAAAAATTCCGATTTTTGCACTAATATTCTAACTATTTTGTTTTAAATTAATATTTTTTGTTGAAAAATTAAAATTTGTGTAAAAACCTTACATTTGTAGGTTGACAATTCTATTATTTTTGTAAAAAATTCAACTGTTTTTTAAAATAACTTTTTGTTAAAAAATGCATATTTTCCTTTTGAAAATTCAGAGAATTCGCACTGTTTAGTGCATCAAATCTGCACTGTTTTGTTGAAAGTTCGCTTTTTTGGGTTAAAAATTCTGTTATTTTTGTAAAAAAAAAAACAATTGGTCGATTGAAAATTAAATTTGGTTAAAAAATGTAATTTTCCGATTGAAAATTCACCTTTTTTCTATAGAGAATTCGCCTTTTTGGGTAAAAAGTTCAAATTTTGTTTGAAAATGATCTGTCTTGTTAAAATTTTATATTTTATTTATATATATTTATTGCGTATTTATTATATATATTTTATTTATTTATATATATGGTTTGGACAAAAATTAAGTTTTATTTAAAAATTTATATATTTTTGAATTAAACATTCACTTGTCTTATAAAAAATTCTTCTTCTTGGTTTGAAAACAAAATTAGAAATTAAAATGTTTTGTTGAAAAATCGTTTTTTGGCCAAAAATACCAATATTTTTCAGAGAATTTGCCTTTTTGTTTTAAAATGATCTCTTTTGTTGAAAATTCACATCTTTCGGTTCGAAATTCAATTTTTTCATAGATAATCCGGATGTTTGCCCTAAAAATCTAAGCGCTTTGTTCAAAAACTCGTCTTTTTAGTTAAAAAATTGAAATGCTTTGTAAAAAAAACTAAAATTTGTATTTTGATAATTTTATTATTTTTTGATCAAATTTAACTGCTTTTTTTTTGTTTTTTACATAACTTTTTCTTCAAAAATAATGTTTTCATTTTGAAAAATTAGTAAATCGCACTGTTTGGTTCGAAAATTCAACTATGCAGTTGAAAAAAAGTAAAAATTTCTTGGTTAAAATTTAGATTTTTGCCTAACAAATCCAAGTGATTTGTTGCAAACTTGACTTTTCGTGTTGCAAATTTTATTATTTTCGTAGAAAATTTAAATATTTGGTTAAAAAGTAAATTTTTGTTTGAAAACTCATATTATCCGGTTGGAAATTCAACTGTTTTCTAAATTGACTTAAAATTTTTTAAAATCCATTAAAATCCATTAAAATATGTGAAAATTTCTCGAAATCGCTTAAAATTCGTTGAAATCCTTAAAACCCTTTAAAAACTGTGAAAATACTTGATATCGCGTAAAATGTCTAAAAATCCGGTATCACATTAAATTCTTTAGAATCCATTGAAATGCCGTGACTTATTTTAATATCTTTTAAAATCCCCTATAATCACTTAAACTCTGTTGATATCCGTTTAAATATTTAAATTTCTAGAAATCGTATAAAATCCTTAAAATTTTTTAATACAAATATTAGGAAGCTTTACTCAAAATTAGCTCAAAATCCAAAACCAGCACAAGAGAATGAAAATTTTCTAAAAAACCGAAATTTTTTTTTCGTAATCTTCTAGGAATTAAGGGTGAACATGAATAAAATTCGACATAAATTTATCTCAGTCTCAACAGTCAAATCCAGCACATATAATAAAAAATTTTACGGAATAATAGTTCAATACACTACAATCCATTTCAATCTAGTTAATTCCAATCAAATTCATTCTAATCCAATTTTATTCCAATCCTATCCATTCCATTCCACTTCAACTAATTTATTCCAATACAATTATTTTGAATTCTCTGCATGCAATACTAATCCTTTATATTCCGATCCAATCACCCCAATCGAAGCCAATTCTATCTATTCCATTTTAATCCACTACAATCCAATCCACTTAATTCCAACCCTATTCATTACAATAGAATCCAGCCCAATCCAATCCAATACAACTCATTCCCATTCTTTTAATTCCATTTCAATTCACTCAGATCCAGTTCATTCCAATCTAATGTATTCCAGTTCTATCCATTCCATTCCAATCACCCTCATCAAATTTAAACCATTCCAATCCTACTTATTCCATTCAAATTCAATTGATTAAAATTCTATCCATTCCAATCCACTTCGAACCTATCCGATTCAATCCAATACAATAACTTCAATCCGACTAAATTCAGTCCAATTCAATGCGATGCAGCTGATTCCATTTCAACCCAATCCATTCTATTTCAATACTCCAATCCAATCCAATAATTTAATCCAACTCAATTCAATTTAATGCAATGCAACTGATTCCAATCCAATCAAATCTAATAATTTCAATCAGACTCAATTCAATTCAGTGCAATGCAACTGATTCTAATCTAATTCATTCCATTCCAATGCAATACAATCCAATTCATTTTAATTCAATCCACTTTAATCCAATCCTATTCATTTCATTCCAATTCACTCCGAACCAGTTAATTCCACTCTAATGTATTTCAATTCTATACATTCGATTCTAACCCACTCCGATCCACTTCAGTTTATTTAAATTCTATCCATTCCAATCCACTTTCAACCAATCAAATTATTGCACTTTAATTCAATTCAATCTAATACTTGAATCCAATCTAATAACTTTAATCCAAATAAATGTAATCCAATTCAATGCAATGCAACTGATTCCATTCCAACCCAATACTTTCCAATAATCCAATCCAATCCAATAACGTCAACTTAAATAATTTCAATTCAATTGAATGCAACTGACTTTAATATAATTCATATCATTCCAATAAAATCCGATTCATTCAAATTCAATCCACTTAAATCCAATCCTATTAATTCCATTCCAATTCACTCCGATCCAGTTTAGTCCAATCTAATGTATTCCAATCCTATCCATTCCATTCTAATCCACTCCAATCCACTTCAATTCATTTAAATTCCATCAATTTCTATCCACTTCCAACCAATCCAATTCATTGCATTTGAACCCAATTCAATCCAATAATTTCAATTCAACTGAATTCATTTCAATACAATGAAACTTATTTCAATCTAATTCATTCCATTCCAATACATTACAATCCAATAAATTCCAATTCAATCCACTTCAATCCAATATTATTAATTCAATTCCAATCCACTTTGATCCAGTTTATTCCAATCTAATGTATTCCAATCCTATCCATTTCATTCTAATCCACTACAATTCATTTATATTCTATCCATTCCAATCCACTTCCAACCAATCTAATCCATTGAATTCCAAGCCAATTCAATCCAATACTCTAATCCAATCTAATAGCTTCAATCCAACTATATACAATCCAATTCAATGCAATGCAACTGATTCCATTCCAATCCAATCCAATCCATTCCAATACTCCAATTCAATCTAATCCAATAATTTCAAGCCAACTCAATTTAATTCAATACAATGCAACTGATTCGAATCTAATTGATTCCATTCCAAGCCCATCCAATTAATTCCAATTTAATCTCTTAAATCAAATCCTATTCATTCCATTCCAATTCACTCCGATGCAGTTCATTCCAATATGATGTATTCCAATCCAATCCATTCCGTTCAAATCCACTCCAATCCACTCCAATCCACTTTCAACTAATCCAATCCATTGCATTTTACCCCAATTCAATCCAAAACTATAATCCAATCTAATAACTTCAATCCAACTAAATCCAATCCAATTCAAGGCAATGCAACTGATTCCATTCCAAACCAATACAATCCATTCCGATACTCTAATCCAATCCAATAATTTCAATCCAGCTCAATTCAATTCAATGAAATGTAACTGATTCCAATCTAATTCATTCCATTCCAATACAATCCAATCCAATTCATTCCAATTTCATCCACTTCAATCCAATTCTATTAATTCCATTTCAATTCACTCCGATCCAGTTAATTCCAATTTAGTGTATTCCAATCATATCCAGCCCACTCAAATTCATTAAAATTCTATTTAATCTAATTCATTTCCAACAAATCCAATTCATTGCATTTCAACCCAATTCAATCCAATAATCCAATCCAGTCTAATAACTTCAATTCAACTAAATTCAATCCAATTCAATGCAATGCAACTGATTCCATTCCAACCCAATCCAATCTATTCCAATACTCTAATCCAATCCAATAACTTCGATCCAACTCAATTCAATCCAATGCAATGCAACAGATTTCAATCTAATTAATTCCATTCCAATACAATCTAATCCAATTCATTCCGATTTAATTCACTTCAATCTAAACCATTTAAATTCATTTCACTTCCATCCATTCTATTTTATTCCAAACCATTCCAATCCACTCCAATCGAATTCATTCCAATCTAATTCATTACAATCATAATCATTCCATTTCACTGCAATCCAATTCTTTCCAATCCTAGACATTCAATTCCAGTTCACCTCAATAAAATCGAAGCCACTCCAACACATTCCAATACAATTATTTTCAATCCAGTTACTTGCAATCCAATTCATTTCAGTGCTATCCATTCCAATCCATTCGAATCCACTCCGATCCAATCGAATTCATTGCAATCCAATGCATTTAAATCATATCCATTCCATTTTACTCTTTTCCAATTCTTTCCAATCCTATCCATTCAATTCCAATCCACCTCAATAAAATCGAATCCACTCCAACCCATTCCAATACAATTATTTCCAATCCAGTTATTTGCAATCCAATTCATTCCAATGCTATCCATTCCAATCCATTCCAATCCACTCCGATCCAATCGATATTCATTGCAATCCAATGCATTCAAATCAAATCCATTCCATTCCAATCCACCTAAATAAAATCTAAACCACTCCAATCCACTCCAATCGAATCCACTCCAATTTATTATAATGCAATTAATTCCAATTCATTTATGTGCAATCCAATTCATTCCGATACATTCCAATCCAGTCCACTCCAATTCAATCGAATTCATTCTAATCCAGTTCATTAAAATCATATCCAATTCTATCCGATTCGATTAGTTCCACTTCACTCTAATCCAATTCATTCCAATACAGTCCAATTCAACTCATTCCCATCTACTTCAATCCATAACAATTGAATTCAATTAACTACAATTCAGTCTGTTTCAATCCAAATCATTCCAATCCATTCCAATCCAGTCCACTTTACTGCACTTCAATCCACTCCAATCCACTCCAATCCACTCCAATCTATTCCAATTCAATTCAATTTAATTCATTTCAGTTCAGTTCAATACTCGAGACGAAGGACGAGTCACACGTTTTTTATCATACCAGTTAGCGCAAGTGTACTCAATAATGTGTGCTCAGTTAGCGCAGATGTCGCTGTACCCTAAGTAAACAGTTCTACGGTCTATCCTACAAAGTGCTATGTTAGGTATAGTTTGCACTACCGAAAATCGTACTTATGATGGGGGTGTGATAAAAAAAAACTTTGCACAAATTTCGTTCGAAATCAAAATCAGCATAACAAATCGGGAATTTTTGCAAAAAGCAAAAAAAAAATCTCTTCACTCTTTATAAACTTCTAGTATCTAAATGTAAAAAATTTAAAACAAATTCCTATATTAAAAATCTGAGGTCAATATTAAAGTCTACAGAAATCGAGCTCGAACCCAGCAGGAATCGAAAATATTCCAACAAAGTGCAAGAATCTGCGTGAATCTGAATAAATTGTCAATTTTATTCGACCTTGGGCTGAAAAGTGCGGTCTTCCAAGGGGCTACTGACTGGTGAATCGGATGCGTTTTGTAAGGTCGGACAGTGTAGACTCCTTATAGATTCTGATGACTAGCATGAAGACATTAGAGAGTTTGTTTTGTCGAAGCCTCGCGACGGGACATCATCGACAGGACCGGCACGTCGAAACGCCGCGTTAAATTTGCACTCACACAACAGGGGTCCTCCTCTTGCGGAAGGTCCTTCCGCGTCCAAACAAATAATTTTCTGTCTTCTGCCCCGCCGTCTTTGCACTCGCCAGTCGCCCCTGTTTGGCCATTCATTGCTCCACTGGAATTTCAGAAAAAGCACAAACAGGCTGATTATAAACATTGATGGCAGATCAGCGTTACCAAACTGACTCCCATCAACTCAACTTCCTCTTCAGTGTCAGGATTTAACACTAACAAGCGTCAACTACCAACTCGTGGCAATTCCAAAATCCGGAGGCCTGATTTCATGGAACGAATTTAGGTTTGACGACGGAACTTTGAATTACGTCTTTGGTTGGCGTTTTTGAGAAATGTTGCCGCACAACAAGTGTCGAGAGCTTTGTATCTTCATGCTGGTTCTAAAAACTTTAAAAAAATGAAGATGGGTCACAAAAGGTTTGAGGTTTTTTTTGAGAAAATTTATTTATGACCAAAGGCACAATGTGCCGTCTCTTTTTAATAATAATAATAATTTTTTATTATCATAGAGTTTAGATAGTATGCTACATTCATTAATGTATAATAGATGTTCCCAACGAATACCATCCAAATTAAATTTATCCTAATTCTTAATTACAAAATATCCATGATCAGAAAATATTAATTTCCGGAATCTTCCAAGCTTCCCAGGTGTGATGCCAATTCAGACAAGTATAAGTGGAAGCAGATACCATTAATTTATTCTTAAGAGAAAGAGCATATGTTTTATTGAGTAGTGGATAAATTGTGATCAAAGATGCTAATAGAGCTCTTCGGGTTACATGATTCATATGTCTATAGTGAAAGTGAGAGCTTCTATCATTTATCTTAATATCATAACCAGTTGATATGTGCATCGCCTACTTTAATATTTTTATCTATTATTGGTCGTTTACGTATTTGAAGATTTTTCAATCCTTTAACTATTGTCTCTATTCTATAAAAAGATCTAAAAAAAGCCGGTATCATCATCAAATAAAACTGGTCCTACAGATCCTTGGGGTACTACAGCCGTCAGGGGTTTAATAGATGACTCGCCATTATTATATTTCAAAAAAATCTTCTATTTCTCACACAAGAGTTTATTAGGCAAATTAATTAATCTGGAAAATACTGAATAGGTTTATAGATTAAGCCATTGAGCTAACCAGAAAATCAGACTGACAAAATTTATTATCACCAAAATTGTGATATTAAAACTTTTTTATAATAAAACCCTTTCAAATTTTAATTATTTGTAGTAAATTCAAATCACCTAAAAACTAATAATTTTTAAGTTGATAATTAAACTTTCCCAAATGCAACCAATTCAATTTTAGTTGCAAAATTAAATGCTGCATCAATTTTAGTTACACAGTGTAATTTTAAGATTTAACATTGAAAATTAAAATAAATAATAAGCAACTAAGATTGCTGTAATATGATTCCATTTTTTGAAATTATTCAAATTTAAGCTTTGCAGTTTGAAATTGCTTAACATCTAAAATTATAAAATTCAAAACTAACTATTAAGGCTTCTAATATAAAATTTTTGAATATTTAATAGCGAAATGGTCTTTTCATTTTAAATAATTATTTAAATTTGAAAATACAATTTTGTAAAATTTCTAATTAAAAACCTCCGAGGATTAATATAAAAATCAATTTAAAGAGAAACTTTAGTTTAAAGGCCTCGGATTAAAGTGTTTTTTGAAGATAGTGCATTTAAAGCCAAAATTTTAAATTAAAAGTATAGGAGCAAGTGTCTCCCGAATTTATCCAGTGTTGGTGTCCACCATGTAAACTTACGCTGTTCTATAATACATACTTTGATATTTATTTCATATTATGTTTTTCTTTATTATAGCATTTCGTTCATTTTTAAAATGAACTGTCAATGGTTTTTAATAGTTAAATATATTTTTGATATTAATAATTACTAAGAAATGGAATAACAATTCATCAGCGAAACAAATTTGAAAGTGCACGAAAAGAATATTATTTGACGACAGATTGACAAAAGTTGAGTGAAATGAGTGAATTGTGGAATTTTGTAGATATTTCATAACATTTTGCATCTCCATTTAACAAAAAATATAAATTTTCATTTTGAGTTGCATAAAACATCAGATTTTTTAACGAATGAAAAAACCAGAAATTTTTTAGATCTTTTCTTCATTCAATAAATGATATATATTTTTTTAATACTAAGTATAAGAAATTGTTGTTGAATGATTATGCAAAATATCTTGAAACATTACGCAAATGTCACTATGTCTTCGTTTTGCTCTAATTTTGATAATTCTTCGTCAAATAATTTTATTTGTA
>JAAAKG020133979.1:0-13992 GCA_010014905.2 Druon quercuslanigerum | reverse complement strand
ACCAAAGAAACGAATTCTTAACATAAAAATATAATTGTTAAATTTTCTACAAAACAGAAAATTTGATAGAAAAAAAAAGGTTACATTTATATCGAAAAAGATAAATTTTCCACAAAAGATGGAAAACTTAAAGTGAATTTTCAATGAAAATGATAAATCTTCGACTTAAAAAAAAATAATTTTTAACCCAACACATGAATTTTTAACTAAAAAGATAAGTTTTCTACCAAAAATAAAATATACTTGAATTTTTAATCAGTAAAATAAATTTACAATCAAAAAGAAAACGAAATTATAACAAAATAGTTAAATTTTCAAGAACAGAATTTAATTTTTACCAAAAAGATAAAACAGATAAATTTTCAACTAAAAATAGAATATATAAATTTTCTACGAAAAAAGATAGAGTTTCAATAAAATATATAAATTATCAACTAAAAGATATAAATTTACAAACAAAACCTAAAATAGTTCAATTTTTAGTTAGAAATGTAAATTTTAAACAAAGAAAAAATTGAGTTTTCACCAAAATTATTTAGTTTTACACTAAAAATATTAATTTTCAACTAAAAATAAAGGAATTTTCTGTAAAAAAAAATAACGAATTTTTAATTAAATATATTTTTTCTAACCAAAGAAACGAAAAAGGTAAATTTTCTACAAAAGATGGAAAAGTTAAAGTGAATTTTGAACTAAAATGATAAATCTTCAACTAAAAAAAAAATTAATTTCTAACCCAACACGTGAACTTTCAACTAAAAAGATAAATTTTCTACCAAAAGTTAAATATACTTGAACTTTTAATTAGCAAAACAAAAATTTCTACCAAAAAGGAAACGATTTTTTAACAAAATAGTTAAATTTTCAAGAACAGAATTTAATTTTTACCAAAAAAATAAAACAGATAAATTTTCAACTAAAAATAGGATAATTAAAGTTTCAGTTAAAAACTTAATTTTCAATAAAATCAAAGTAAATTTTCAACGAAATAGTATAATTTTCAACTAAGGTTCAACTTCTATAAAAAGGTTAAATTTTCAAGTAAAAATGGAAGTTACATTTTTATCTTCATACATTAAATCTAAATGATAAAAACTAATTTTCATAAAATAAAATGAATTTTTCAGCAAAATAGATGAATTTTTAAGAAAGTAAATGAATTTGCAACCAAATATTTGAATTTGTAAAAGAATATTTAACGTAAACGATAAGTTAGTCACCAAGATGCTTAAATATTCTCCCACTAATTCGAATTTTCAATAAAATACAGGAATTTTAAACCAAATATTTCAATTTTCAACTTAAGAACATAAATTTTGAATTGAACATGTGCAAGGTAAATTTGCAGTTAAAACAGTTAATATTCAACTGGAAAACAAAATTTTCAACAAAACAATTAAATTTTTAACAAAAAAAGATTTCTCAACTAAAATGATAATCATCAAACAAAGAAATGAATTTTGAACTAAGTTCCAACTAAGTATTTAAATTTTCAACCAAAAATGATTTTAATTTTATACCAAAAATAGTTGAATTTAACCAAAAAAGATGAATTTTCAACAAATTAGTTTGAATCCTCAACCAAAAAAGATTAATTTTCAACTAATAGCATCTCTGTAATTTAAAAAAATGTATCTTTATTTCACTCTAGAATGTTTTTGTAAAAATATATGTTGTAATTATTATATTTATTTAAACTTTCTCATTTTTCTTTCTTCTTTTTTATTTTTGTTCAAAAAAGAATTTTGTCCTTTTCTTTTTTAGAAAAATTTTTATCTTTTTTTCAAATTTGAACAGGAATATTTTATACTGGCTATGCAAATTTGGTCGTTGGATTCTTGGTTTTATTTTCAGGGATTTTACAGATTAAAAATGGCCTTTAATGTTCATGTAAAATATTACTGTTTAGTCCATAAATTGTACTGTAACCTTTGGTCAAACTTGAATTTTTTCCCACCCTCTGGTACTTTTAAAGGTCAAACCATAAACTTAAAATCGCAATATAATAGGTGGCGGTCCTGCGGACCATAATTTAAAAATTATTAGTCAATACAATGGCGTCCGACAAGGAACATTAACTACTGACCCACGCAGTTACTCAAGAGACAGGACGAGAGATGGTTGCAACTCGCAGTGCGCGAGTACTCAGTCGAGTAAATTGCGCAATATTATGCATTCAAATTGAAAACGGTTCAGACAGCTCTGTCTGTTTACGTTTCGATCCTAAAAGGCCAACTACTTTAGATTACAAGAGCGTTTCATAATGAATAATAATTTTTAAATGCCTTTTTAAAAAAAATTTTTTCTCTTTTTTCCAGAAAAAGCCTCAAGTCTCAAAGCCACCCACAATGCCTCGGCGACCCTATAGGACACATATTTGTTCACGTACTTGCAAACACATCTACATATATATTTTCCTCAGTGAAAAACTTTTCCAATTGGCCCAGTTCGCTCGGCACACTCGAGACGAGAGAGTAGAAAATGAAAGAAATGGCTGCGATCATGAAAAAAATATCATGAAAATAGAAAAAGATAATTAAGAAAAACATTAAGCTACAAAATGTTAATTTCGATAATCCCTAACTTCTTAATGACCAATTTCTTCATTTTCCCTGTCAAATCGTAATTTTACTTCTAGGAAGGAAGAAAACCTTACACCTACGAGATAAAAAATCTGAATGCAAAAAAAGTGTCATTTTTTAAAATTATTTAAGAACAGTCATACCGAATTTTATAAAAGGGTCATCCACAAATTACGTAAGACATAGGTAAAATACATTAATTACTCACTAAAAAGTTGAGTTTTCAACTGAAAGAAGATAAATTTTTAATAAAAAGTGACAGAAATATATTTGCAGTTCAAAAAAATTAATTTTCAAGCAAGAAAAAAAGGAATTTTCAAAAAAATAGTTACATTTTCAACCAATTTATATTCATTGAAAAATGAGTGATTCAAATATGATATAATGATTATTAAATATGAATGAATTTTTATGATGAATATGAAATATAATGAATCTATGGTGAAACTTGATTTAAAAAAATGAATTTTCGTCGAAAACTGTAATAGTTGATATTTCCACACAACATTTCTAAGCAACAATGACAGTTAAACTTTTAGTTAAAATAATAATTTCCAATCCAATCAAAGAAATTAATTTTTAACTAAAATTGTGTATTTATAAACAAAAATCAACAAAACAAGGCGAATTTTTAACCAAAAACAGAAAGTTTTTGGTTAACACAAATTTTGTTCATAAAAATAATTTTTCATAAACAAAAAGAAAAATATTGAAACAAAAAATTAATATTTTTACAATAAGAAAACAGTTACATTTTTATTATAAAAATTAATTTTCGACTAAAACTATTAAATTTCAAATAAAAAAATTGAGTTTTAGCCAAATAATTGTCAATTCAACGAGAGAAAAAATTTTAACTCAATAATAATAATTCTTTAGAAAAAAATGAAAAAGTTACATTTGCAGTTTAAAAAATTATTTTTTAACTAAAATTTTGCATATTCAACAAAGAAATGAATTGTTACCAAATAATTGAGTATTCAAACCAAAAGGTAAATTTTCAACTAAAAACCCTAATTAGCAACAAAATAAAAAAAAATCCAATCAAAGAAAGTAATTTTTATCTGAAATTGTGTATATATAAATAAAAATCAACAAAACAGATAAATCTTCAACCAAAAAGAGAAAGTGAAATTTTGTTTATAAAATAATTGTTCAACAAAAAACAAATATTCAACTAAAGAAATTAATATTTTGCCAATACGAAAACAGTTACATTTAAAAAATAATAATTTTTGACTAAAACGATTAAAGTTCAAACCAAAAAATGGATTTTTAGCCAAATAATTGTCATTTCAACGAGAGAAAAAATTGTAACCTAAAAATAAAAATGCTTTAAAAAAAATTGAACAGTTACAATTACAGTTTAAAAAATTAATTTATAACTAAACTTGTGAATATTCAACAAAGAAATGAACTTTTAAGCAAATAATTGAGTTTTCAAACCAAAAGGTACATTATTAACTAAAAAAATTAATTATCAAAAAAATAAAAAAACGATCAAGGAAAATAATTTTTAACTAAAATTGTGTATATATGAATAAAAATCAACAAAACAGATGAATTTTTTAACCAAAAAGAGAGAGTGAAATTAGTTTATAAAAATAATTCTTCAACAAAAAAGAAATATTCAACTAAAGAAATTAATATTTTACCAATAAGAAAACAGTTACATTTAAAAAAATTAATTTTCGACTAAAACGATTAAAGTTCAGACCAAAAAATGCATTTTTAGCCAAATAATTGTCATTTCAACGACAAAAAAATTTTAAATTAAAAATAAAAAATCTTTAGAAAAAAATGGAACAGTTACATTTACAGTTTAAAACATTATTTTTTAACTAAAATTGTTAATATTCAACAAAGAAATGAACTTTGACCAAATAGTTGAGTTTTAAAACCAAAAGGTAAATTTTCAACTGAACAACCTAATTTTTAACAAAATAAAAAAAAATCCAATCAAAGAAATTAATTTTTAACTAAAATTGTGTATATATAAACAAAAATCAACAAAACAGATGAATTTTCAACCAAACACAGAAAGTGAAATTTTGTTTTTAATAATGATTTTTAACAACAACAAAAAACAAATATTCAACCAAAGAATTTAATTTTTTACCAAAATGAAAACAGTTACATTTTTATTAAAAAAGTTAATTTTCGACTAAAACGATTAAAGTTCAATCCAAAAAATGGAATATTAGCCAAATAATTGTCATTTCAACGAGAGAAAAAATTTTAACTTAAAAATAAAAATTCTTTTAAAAAAATGGAACAGTTAGATTTACAGTTTAAAAAATTATTATTTAACTAAAATGTTGAATATTCAACCAAGAAATGAACTTTTAACCAAATGACTGAGTTTTCAAACCAAAAGGTAAATTTTCTACTAAAAAAAAGTAAAAATTGCAGTTCGAAGTAACAATTATTCAAACAAATATTCAATCAATTAAATGAATTATTAACCAAAAATAAAACAGGTAAATTTTCAGTAAAAAAGTTAATTTGTAGCAAAATTTTTAAATTTTCAACCAAAGAAACAAATTTTTAACTTAAAAATATAAATTCCTATGAAAAAATAAAATAGTTACATTGACAGTTTAAAAAATTACTTTTTAACTAAAATGATGAATATTTGAACAACAAAATTAATTTTTAACCAAATAATTTAATTTTCAAACCAAAAGGTAAACTTTCTATAGTGAAAAAAAACAAATAATTGTTTAACAAGACACATGAATTCTTAATCAAAATCAAAGAAGTTTATTTTTCAGTCAAAAACATAAATTTTCAACACAAAAAAGCAAATATTCAATATTTTGTTAGTCAAATTGTGTAATTCTTAACAAAAAACATACATTTCCAAGAAAAATATGAAATAGTTACATTTTAAGTAGACAAAATTAATACTCAACAAAATAGTTAAATTTTCAATCACAGAAATTAATTTTTATCTATAATTATGAATATTTAACAAAATAAAGTGATTTTTTTTACTAAATAATTGAATTTTCAAAACAAACGATAAATTTCACTAAAAAAAGAAAAACCTTTCAGTAAAATACATGAGTTTTAAACAAAAAACAGATTAGTTACATTTTCAGTTAGAAAAATAAGCTTTCATAAAAAAAAGGATTATTATTCAACCAAAGAAATAAATTTTTAACCAAAAATATACATGTAAATTTTGATTAAAAAAATCAGTTCTTGAATTTTCAAAATTTTGATCTAAAAAAAGATAAATTTCCAAGAAAAAATGGAAAAGTAACATTTTCAGTATGAAAATTAATTTTCAACGAAATAGATAAATTTTCTATGAAATAAATGATTTTTTTATCTCAAATAATTTAACTGAAAATTTATTATTTTATTTTTGGTTTAGAATTGATCTTTTTTGGTTCAAAAATCATTTTGTTGGTTGGAAATTTACGTATTTTTAAAAAAATTTAAAATTGTATTCGAAATATCAACTATTACTTTTTTTCAGGAATCATATTTTCTTTTACTGAAAATTTGAATATTTAATTTTTGTTTCAACTTGATCGTTTTTAGTTGAAAATTGAATTAATTGATTAAAAAATATATTATTCTTTTAATATGCATATATAATTTAGTTAATGATTTTGTTTTTTAATGTTTTTTTTTTAGTTGGAAATTCACCTTTTTGATAGAAAATTCATGAATTTTGCTCTAAATTTTATTTTGGGTAAAAAATTAATGTTTTTTGCGAGAAAAATTAATTTTTTTGAGTGCCAAAATTCTACTACTTATTTAAAAGTCAAAAGTTTTTGTTAAAAATGCATTCTTTCAGTAATTGATTAATCATTTTAATTGAAAACTGATCTATTTGGTTGAAAATGTAATTATTATGTTGGAATTTTCTTTTTTCTTTTGTTTCTTACAAATTTTTTTTTTTAGTTGAAAACTTAACTTTTTTGTTGAAGGTCAAACTACTTTTTTTTTTAAATTCATATACTTTTTTGCTTGAAGATTCATCATTTTAGTTGCAAACTCATCAATTCTGTTGATAATTAAACAATTTTCTTGAAAGTTCGTTCTTTTAAATTAATTTTTTTAAGTTGAATTGTCCTTTTTAGTTTAAATTACAACAAATCAAAAGTATAAAAGAACCCTAATAAAGTACCACCTCTGTGCGTCGCCTATTCGGTCCTGCCTCAACGAAGGAGGAGAGCAGCAGACCGGCCGAAAACCTAAAACTCAACTCAGATACGATTGAACATTTTTAATCGTATCTCGGGAACCGATAAAGATTTTTTAGGTTTATTTGGCTTAAATTAAAGATAAAATTTCAGGCACTATGTCGAATAATTTTTAGATTTTTGCAACAATTTTCCTAGGCCATGCTAAAAGTTGCAATCGAGGTACAAAATTATAGAAAATGTAGAATTTTTTTAAAACTTATCACGTGCAGTATTCTCTTCAGCAGATCAAAAAAATATGTTTGAAAATACTAAACGTGTAATTTCATAAGCCATCCATGTGTTTTTTTAAAAATGCCCTATCATTTTTTTTCCGCTGAGTTATCGTGATTCAAAGGCAGCAGTAATTTTTAATAGTGCTTGTGTCAATCGATCTCATAATTTGCGACGGTAGTGTAATTTATTTAAGTTGAATTGCCCTTTTCAGTTTAAAATACAACAAATTGTATCATTTACAATGACTGAGTAAAATTGACTGAATTGAAATGTGATTTTGGAATGATTTGTCATTCGTCGAATCCGTATAATTTGAATCAGTTAAAATTGACTTCATATGACTCACCGTTGACTGATTCTAATTCAGAGTGTATTTAAACAATTGTTATGTTTTCATCAAAGAAAAATGTTTTCCAATGAGGAAGTGATTTGTATCGTATGGTATGTATCTAATGAAACTAAAGAGTGGACACTAGAAATAGAAAATGTGAAGAGAGCTTTTATAAGCCCTAGAATCCGGTCTCAATCCAGCCTTTGAGTGCCTCTTGCCTCTGCTTACGAGGGCAAGGACTTTAATTTAAGCCAGGACGTGAGTACTTCGCAAAATACTTCAGGTCTCACATTCACACCCAAGAGTCTATAGAAAGAGAATTTCTATTCAAGAATTTATCTTTGATTCTAAAATTAGATATATTTTTAGCTTAAAGAAACAGTAAAAAATTTAATAAAAACATATGATAAATGCAATATAAAACATTGTTTTTTAAACAAAACAAATGTTCAATTTAAATTACTCTCATTTAAATTTTAATACTGAAACTCTTATTGACTTTATCATCATCTATCTATTAAAAAATAAACCCGTTTATATAAAATTTAAATCAAAATTTATTTACATCGAAATCTTTAGAAATCGTAAAAATCTATGCAAATATGTAGAGATCATTTGAAATTCCTTGAATATAAATTAAATTTCTCTTTAAAAAACCGTTATTTTTAATTCCTCATATTAAAAACATAAGATAATTATCAACAATTTAAAATTTAAAAATATTAATAGTTACAGAAATGTTTTAAACAAGTTAAATAATTTAAAAAATTATATATCCTAGTTGATAAAATATTTTTCCAAGAACTCTTAATTTTGCGTAATTTTTTCGATATTTTTAGTCACATATTCAAAATTTTAAACATGATAATTGAGAAATTGTTGAATTTAAAATGTCTTGAAATGGTTGTAGAATAATACAAAATACTAATATTACAAAGAATTTAAGTTTTTTCATTTAAGGAAAATTAAGAAAGCAGTTTCTTTAAAATTTGAAAAATCTTTATATTAATTAAATAATATAATTTTTCGTAAATTGTTAAAATTTTCAAACTTGTATGATACTTTTTTATAGTTAATTTAAAAAATATGTCATTTGAACAGACTCAAGGAAAAAATATTCAGTCTTTAAAGTTTTTTTAAATCCAAATAGTATAGTGTGCAATAAGTCAAATTTAAAAAAGTAAAATTAATTACAATAGATAATTCTGTATTGGTTTAAAAAGCTTTAATTACTCGCGGTTGTAATATTCTAATTTTCTAAAAACAAAGATAAATATTCCAAAAGTAAATTTTTTAACAAAACTAATGAATTTTAAAAAACATACTTTTCTGCTAAAGAGATTAATTTTCTACAAAAAATAATAAATTTTCAACACAGAAATTTAATTCTCAACCAAATAGTGAACTTTCTTACCAAATTAGTTGAATTTTTAACTTAAAAAAAGGAATTTTCCACAAAATAGTCAATTTTTCATGCAAAGAACCTAATTTTTGACTTAAATTATGAATCTTTAATAATTTTTAGTCCAAAAATCAATTTTCAATTGAGAAGAATAATTTTCTAGGAGAAAAGTCAAATTTTTAACAAAATACAAGAATTTTCAGCCAGATAGTTGAATTTTCAACTTAAAAAGATAAAATTTTAATAAAAAATGGAATAGTTCAATTTTCAGTTTAAAAAATTAATTATAAACTCAAAAAAAGAAAAATTTTCAAAAAAAATGATTACACTTTTCATCAAAATAGTTTAAATTTCAAGCAAAAAGATGCATTTTGAAGTGAGTTCAATATTATACCCAAAAGGACGATTTATAAATAAATTACATACTTTTTAAGTTAGATGTTTGATCTTTTTAGACAAAATTTCAGTATTTATTAAAAAATATAAATGTATAAGCAAGAATTTTAATTTTCTACAAACAAAAAAAAAACAATTTTCAACAATGTATTTACATTTTTACCGAAAATTCGGAATGTTGAATCGGAAAATTTAATAAGTTTAGTAAGTAAATTTAATAATATATATATATAAATAATATATAATTTAGTAAGATAATTTGTCAACTAAAAATGAAATAGGGTAAATTTACTGTTAGAAGAAATAAATTTCGGCTAAGGTCTAAAATAGATGAATTTTGAAGAGCGGAAATCGATAAAAAAGATGATTTTTCAACAAAATAATTAAATCTTCAACCAAAAAACAAAGATAAATTTTCGACCAGAAACAGAACATTGAAATTTACAATGTAAGAAGTTATTCTGAAAAAAACGAATTTTCGAAAAAATATTTCCATTTCCACGAAAAATGTTAAATGAATTTTCAACTGAAATGAGTCATCTTCAATGAAAAAATATTTTAAATTTTAATTCAAAAATTGTTCATATTTCAACCAAAATTTTTCATTTTCTACAAACAAAGACAAATAAATAAATATAAAGAAATTTAATTTACTAAATGAATAAATTTTTAAAAAAATACATTTAATTTGAATTGAACAGTTGAATTTTCAACTTAAAAATATCAATTTCCAACCAAGAATGGACTACTTAAATTTGTTGTTAAAAAAAATAATTTTCGATCAACAAATCGCAAAAAACCACAAATTTTCAATAAAATATTTAAACTTTCAACCATAAAGTTGAGTTTTTAACTAAAATAATGAATCTTTAAACAAAAATATGAATTTTCAACCAAAGTAAGATGAATTGCATAAAAAATACTTATAAATAAAACAGTTATAAATATGATTGTTTTTCATCAGAAAAAATAGTAAGGGCATATTTAACCAGAATTCTGTTTGACTTGACCAGAAATTTTTTTTGTGCGTTTTCTTGATTAAAGCCCGCACAGTCCACAAAAATGTGGAAAACTGTGATTTTATAAACGATTTCCGACACCTTAAATCACTTTTATATGCATATTGGACCATAAGACCAAAGAAAAAGCATTTTCTACATTTATATTAATAAGAACGGTCAGTTGCTTCAAATTTAGATTTAATTCAAGAATGTAGAATTATAGCTTGATACTATACAGGGTTAAGTACAGTACTGTATAGTACGTAGTATGGTGTTGTATGTGGGCCAAGCAAAATGGAGGCCCCAGGCTCGGGTCGATATTAACGCGGCAGCGCTATTTGCCGCAAACCGTTTCATCCCCTTTCAACCCTCCTCTACTACCCTTACTAGCCCACGCGCCTTCTTCCTTCCTTCCGCCCGTATTGCGCGTGAAATTCTCCATACGGTGCCAATCTGGCTGGGGCAACGTATTAACACCAATATTTTTCACTTTTTTCTAACGAGGACCTATCACTCTCAAAATAATATTATTATTAATCGTCTCTGAAATTATCCTGGTGCTCGAGAAAATAATTTTAAAAGGAACAATTTATTCACTGCATTATTTCATTTGTCTATTTGATTGAAAATTGTAACAATGTAAGAAATTTAAATTAGACTACAGTCAAATTCAAAATCCCTTATTTAATCCCAAGCAGAAATGTCTTCATCTTTCCCTATTTGAAGTTGGGATCCGATGGAGTCCCTATCATAATATTTAGTCTAGAAAAAAACTGTTTGGGCCCCTATAAAAATATCTAGTCTAGAAAAAAATGGTTGGGGCCCCAATCAAAATATCTAGTCTACAAAAAACTGTTTGAGCCCCTATCAGAATATCTAGTTTAGAAAAAAACTGGTTGGGGCCCCCATTAAAATATCTAGAATACATAAAAACTGTTTAGGGCCCCTATCAGAATATCTAGTCTAGAAAAAAATGATTGGGGCCCCTATCAAAATACCTACTCCAGAAAAAAACTGTTTGGGGTCCCTATAAGAATATCTAGTCTAGAAAAAATTTATGGGTGACCTGTCAGATTCTAGTAAAGAATTTCATACCTCGTACACGTATGGCAAATCTATCTCTATACTGTTTTTTTAAAGGAAAAAATTCCATCCTCATAAAAAACTAAATGTTCAGAAAAAATTACAATACCTGTCAGTGCAAAAAATTGTAAAGTAGTCTACAACGGGAAAAAATGAAATATTACATTAAAAAAAAGTTCAATCGATTAAAATTATTTGTTTAAAAATTATTTTATTGACATTCCTGTCAACAGTTTGTATATTTTACGTATACATAACGTCGTATAATAACAAATATTAAATGTTTATTTATCAGATACCCTTTTTTTCATATAAATTAAATATTCAACTCAATTAGATATGCATAAGGTAATAGAAAGGGTCTAGATGGGGCCCCCTCTAGAAAGGGCACTCTTTTTATGGCCTGTTCAGAAGTTCTAGCTAGAACCTGCCTAAAACAGCGTTACAGAACTGGTCAGGCCCTCTCCATTTTTCCCGACGAGAGTCCGATTGGAAATAGAGAAATCTATCCAGGGCCCTACTAAACCCCGATCAGAAATTTTTACGGCCAATAACCAAGCCGAATCACTGAATTCATAAAAATTAAATTAAGAATCCAACGACCAAATTTGGACAACCAACACGAAATGCTCCTATTGTAATTTGAAAAAAAGAACAAATTTTTTGGATAAAAATAAAAATTAGAGGGAAGAAACGAGAAGGCAACTAACCTTATATCTTTTATTTTCGTTCCTCTTTTTTACTTACGCCAAAATTTGTTTTCTTTTTTAGGAAAATGTTTATCTTTTTTAAAAATAAAATAGGAACATATTATGGCAGTTGTCCAAATTTGGTTGTCGGATTCTTGGTTTTATTTTCAGGAATTCTGTGAATTAGACATTTTTGTGGTAATTTCGTGCTAATTGCTGTCGATACGAACCACTAAAGTTGAAGAATCTTCTCGATGTCGGTAAGGTAGGAATCTATAATTAGAATCGGCCTCACTTATATCTAATTCAGTTTAAATTAATTTGTCATACGCTTACAACAATTTTTAAAATTAAAAAATTTATTACAAAATATTTGGATTCATTAAAAAAATACCTAAAAAGTATAAATTAAATATCCAAAAAATATGTTGAATAGCAATGCGAATTTATTAAATTTGTTGTAAAAAAATGAGTAAAAAATAATTATTATTGTTATATACAATAAAATTATAATATATTATATGATATGCATATTTATATAATATTATTATATAATAATAATTATAATAAAATGTTTTTTTTAATTTGAAAAATTTACACGGAAAAAAGGTTTTTAGGTAAATTAATGAAATTCAATGTATAATTTATTATTTTATAATCAATTATCCATATCAGGTATATATGGTAGAAAAAATAAATTTTTTCTAAGTAAGTAATCGATCATATATTACTTGATAATAAAATCTAAGCAATATAGCCATTCAATAGAAATTTATAATTATTTAAGCAATTTTAATTAAAACACGCATTATTTGGCTACATTTGGACGTACAAACTTATAACATTGTTATAAATAATAAAAATACTGTATGGGTATCGCAGGGCCTAGAAAAGTTTTAAAATGTCTTATTAATAACGGTTAACGTTAAAAGAAAAAAGTTCAAATGCTAGAAAATAGCCGAATAATGCATTTTTTAATTAAGTTTGTTAAAACAATAACCAAATGTTATGGATTCATACGAAGAATTTATTGCTAAATAATGCGCTGATAATCCCATCAAAAAATCGGAATTTTATTTTCGAATACATGAAATTATGAGAATTGGTTTAAACAATTGTTGCCAACAAAAAAATTATTTATTGTCGCGAAAACATACTATAAAATTTAGAATCTCTTCATTAAAAGTTGATTGCGTCGAAAGAAACCAGTCTGTATAACCAAAATTATTCAAATAAATCTTTTTCTAATTAATATGGTTTACACAACTGTAAATTGTTATTATTTTTTTTATAACAAATTCAATAAATTTTAGAAAATTTAATAAAGAACGTTCAAATCAGATAAATTTTTTTTTCTAAACATCAATTAGCCGGTTCTTAAATTTTTGCTATTAATTTTTTATTTTAACAAAAAAGTTGACATTTTTTATTTATTTTTTTAACGATCCCATTTTTTCAACGTCTCATATTTATATAGAACATCAAAATACCAGTAAAGACACTCCTTATAAATAATATTCAGAAGAATAAAATATTTTTCAAGATTTTTTTATTTTTATTTTATATGATGAAATTTTTTTGTTCTAGCTATATTAAGATCGAAAAATTTCATTTATTTAATAAAATTTATTAAAAATTTGTCCATAAAATGTAATGCACGATTTTTTAATACCTAATAACAATATTCGATTGTTTCAATACATTTGACAAACAAATACTTTATTAACCAACAATGTGTAATTGTTTATTTTTAAAAACAATTTTATAAAAAAATTCACAACCTCTCAACAAATGGATATAGTTATCTTAATAAGCAATCGACACAATTTGTTGTTTACTATAATAAATTTTAGAAGATAAATGGATATTTCTCGTCAATTTTCAACCAACAGTTGAAAAACCGAAATCTTCCGGTTGAAAAAATTCTAAAAAATAGGGCCCTTTCTAAGTAATTTTCTATCGATTTTGTAAAAAATAAACTGGATCCAATTGTTGAAAAGGGATATACTTCCGAATAGCACCCACCGACGATTTTCTTGAAAGTACGTATACTTACGTATTTTGATGCGCTG
>JAAAKG020133978.1:0-13992 GCA_010014905.2 Druon quercuslanigerum | reverse complement strand
TCGGGTGCAAATTTTCAGATTAGCACCCGATCCCGGCGAAATCCTGCGGTTGTCATTATGACAAATAGTTTAATTATGTATACACATATATATCTGGTCGTGCCTCAAAGCCGCATTCAGCAAGCAACATTAATGAAGGAGTCTCTCCAAAGCACATACAAGCATCTTTTTGGAAAGATTTGGTCTTTAAATCTTTTGGCGTTGAAAAAGGTATTTGCGACTAACATGCTTGCCGTCTCAATTCTACTCTACTCGTTTGGGTTGGTCTGTAGGACAAAGGACGAGCTTAAGGCCCTTGTCATCGCTACACATAAGATCATGCATATGTATGAGAACTTTCAAATCAATTCATTTTGTTCCGCGATTATACATTTCACGCCATTAAGGCGGAAGCAGACTTCTGAATCGCGAGTGTCTTCATAATCAAATTGTTCTAAGTGCAATTACATAGTTGGAAATGGCAGAAATCCTCTCCTAAAAATGGTCAGGAACCATGAGGTGATTGACAAAGTAGCTTTCCTATACAAAGCCGCAGAGCAGGCAGTCGAGACCATTGGCCTAAATTCTAACATCAAGTTGCCAAGAGCAACTTGACAAGAAAATGCACGAAAACTTTTATAGAAATGTAGAAAAACAGCCCTTGTCAAAAGAGCAAACTTGTGCTTTTTTCACATCATTAGGGCTTAATTCGGTTACAGAGTTTCACTTTCGCGTGCCAGGACGGTGCAATTTCTACCTAAGTATGCTGCGACCGCATTTTATGTCAATAGGTTCTCAGCGATAGGGGCAGAGCGTGTCATGCACTATCTGAGTACCTAGAACACATACTATCCGGGTTCCCCAGCCACGCGAGAACTACGTATCCATACAGACATAAAGCGGCCATAAGAGTACTTTATTACCATTTTTGTCGCTCTTACCATGTTTCGAACAGTCGGATCCATTGCACACTCGAGGTCTGATATATTTCTCCAAGACTTCGAGAAAAAAACTATGTTCTTGATATAATTCTCCGCTCCGGCCGACTGCAACATCACTGCTAAGGAGAAAGATAAGGAGGAGACGTATCAAGCCCTCAAAAGGGTGCTGCAACCACTCTGCACAAAATATTCGATTAAAGTAATTGTCCTTGTAATAAGTGCTTTCGGAGGTGCGAAGATAACACTGGTTCGTGTTCGCACTTGCTAAATAGATGCAGAAAGCTGTTATCCTTGGATCGTTGCGTGTCTTCAAGACACACGAGAGTTTTACCGGCCTGCCGTATCGTAAACGGTTGTTCCTTTGGGTAAGAAAATATTCTTCTATTTTTTCAGATTAAAGAAAAATTGTTTAGAAGTTGAAAGAATAAAATTTATGTAAAAAGTGAGATATTAGAAGCTCTCAATACTTATTTCGATAGGACAACAATTATTTAGCGCTGGTAAAAAAACTACTTAAAAAAAATACTTTATGACAAACAATATATGTTATTCAAAAAATGGTCACAGTAAGCCATACAATTTTTAAGTTCATCTGATAAAAATTTTCAATGCTCATTAAAAAATTACATTTTATGTCATAAACAAAATATTTAAAAAATTTTGAAAAAAAAATTTTTGCAACAAATGTTAGCGTTTATGCCTTTTTAATGTTCCAGAAGATGCTTATGCCCTTTTGTTTTGCCAAATGTTGGCGCTTATGCCTTTTTGTACGACACTCGCACACCACAGATTCTTACTCGGGTGCCCCCTACCTTGTAAGAAAGAAACGTACACTAAAGAAAAACAAGTGAGACGTAAATTTTCTAGGCGTCATTAGGGGGCTTCCATAAACCACGGAGCGCAATTTTGGCCACTTTTTGCCCTCCCTTACTCCCAAAGTAGTCCAACGTGACATTCATGTCAACACTAACGTGAGCTTTCGCCGACCCCCCTCTCTGATAAAACCACATGGTTTATAAAAGACAATTTATACAGTACCTTATTTGGCAGCGTCTAGGAGACAAGCCTAATTGAAGTAGGATCTCTTAAAACATATAACGATAAAGTAACACTTTTATTCTCAGTAATTTATATTTTAAGTAAAAATAGTTTGGTCAAACTCATGAAAGACAAGACTTACGATTTTGTCGTTGCTGCTTTTTGGCGTGTTATTGATCGTAGTAACAGACGTTTACCCACAGATATATTTTGTTTCTATACAGCTTTATAAGTTCGGACACTTGAGCCTGTTCCGATATGCACAAAAAAATGTCTAAGATGTTATGAGTACTTGAATTTTGTGCTTTTTTTCTTTGAATATGATTTATATTCTCTAAAACTCTATCATTTTGAAATGATATCGTCTTTTTTCACAATATGCAGTAAAAGTTGAAAATGGTTTAGAATTTTTAAAATTGCGGCGGGTTTTCTGCAAAGATTAAAAGTCGATATTCTGAAAAAACCACGCATAAATTTTATGCCGATCCTTTTTTTTTAATTTTTACTTTAATAACAAAGATATCTTGTAATTTTGATTCTGGCTTAATAACTTAAAAATAATTAAGATATATAATAATTAAAATATAAGATTGTACACATCTTAAAAAGTTCTATAAAAATGCCTTTTGTTTTTTTTTGCCTCAAAAATAGTTCAGTCCGCATGATGCTGCCAAGATGCCTTTCTTTTAACAGCAGAAATTGTACAAAAATATGCAAAAAATTAAAAAGCTGAGGTATTCGACGAAATATTTTTTATTTTTTTCTTCAAGTTTTGTAAACATAAAAAAATATATTTTCTAGAAAACCCCACCTTTTAGATTATTCCAAATATTTTGAAACATTCCTGCTAATATAATAAAATCATCTTATCAGCATGATGCCGGCTACACCATTTTTGAGGCAGGGAGAATTTGTTTCTCCCTGAAAATGTAATTTTTTAATTTTGCTTTTAAATGATAAAAAATATCACAAAAGAACAAGATACATTTTTTATAGAACTTTAATGGACGTGCAAACTTTACTTTTAACATTTTTTCGTATCAATCATTGTTTCTAAGAAAAAGTAGAAAATTCAGTTGTAAGAAAAAAATTCAACTGTCCGCAAAACTTATTTAGCTAGCATCCAACCTTTTATTACGTTTTATGCTAACTTTGGAAGGCCAGAGAGCATGTCCATCTTATGTAAATCTAGGACAGTCTCCTAAGTAGTGCATTCATCATGGATCAATACAAGAACTTCCTTGCAGTGTGTTTTAAATAACGCTTTCCGTTTTAAAATATGGTTTGAGAAAAGTATACAACTCTTTAGAGAACAGTTTCATGGATAAAAAGCTGTTTGTAGCTACGTAGGCCTAAGCGAGGAAGAAGAAGATACAATGACCGAAGAAGAGGAGAATGGAAGTCCTGCAAAAAAACTGAAATTATGGATGTAGAATCATATTCTAATTCTCTTTTGCATTATCTGCTTCATGAATTTGCTAAATCTACTTTGGCTAAGAGTTAAATTAAAGAATTAAACGATTTAAGAATAATTTGAAACTATTATTGAATGTGGAAAATGTACGTTTTCACACTCTAATGAAAAAAGAAATAAAAGAAAATGTTTACTTTTGCGAAAAAGTTTTTTTTAGTGCTTTTACTTACCTCTATCACTCTATTCCAATTTCCTTACATTATAGTGAAAATTAAACTCAGCAATTTATTATCTAATATTAAACACTGCACGTGCCAAGGTTGCAAAGTATGGAATTCGCGCTATGTATAGTAAATGCGCTGAGTATAGAGAACTTCCCAAGTATAGGTAATTCACTAAGTATAACAAGTTCTCCGAGTATACGAATTCTCCGTGTATACAGTATATCTTATGCGACACTCATCAAGGTCAAATGAGTTGCCTCCACAGTGTCAAAATTACTACTTTTTGAGGAAAAATAAAACAAACGAATGTTTTTAACTTCAATAATTAACGAAATAAAAGAATTACAAAAGCTTTTACCATTATAACAATCTGTAATTCGTCTTTAAACAGTAAAATTCCAACCGATTATGTGTTAACGAGCATCTGCTGTATTTAGAAGCATGCAAAACTGTACTGTACTGTATAAAAAATTTAAAAAGTTAATGACAGCTCTTTTTTGCTTCACTTTATATGTGTCTGTTAAGTTTGAAATTATTCCACCACCCTACATAGGGGAGATATACGCGTTTCCAACAAAAATGATTAAATCTACATTAAGGCCTGGGTGTATAAGGACACCTCAAGAACTAGCCATTAAAAACGTGCATTCACTTTTCGCAGGATATCTCATAAACAAAATAGCATTGACGAATCTCTAAAAAAGCGTTCGTAAGCTTCCTAAATACAATTGCTGTAGAAGTATCATTTCTGAATTTTGGCAATTTTCATGATTCAACATCAAGGTCTGGCCAAATCTAGGACAATAATGATCTTCATCAAAATGTGCATGAAAAACGTCAACATTTTTATAGATAAATATAATATTTTAAAATAATTAATATTTTAATTAATTAAATTAATTAGTACTTTATAATAATTAATTTTATAATAATATTTTATATATATAACAAATACAAAGACGTCTGCAAGACAAAAATCAATCGATCGAACGGTGCTCGATCTTCTGTCCTTTGTGAAAGCACAGGAATTAGAGACAAAAGACTGCAAAAATTCGATGATGACAAAGATCACGAGAACATCATCATATATAGATATGCTTAAAACTATGACCAATGATCTGAAGGTAGAATGAGAAAATTACTGCAAAGCAAGCTACACAGATATAAAATACGACTTTGTCAAAAGCTGGAGTTTCTGCTGACCATTTTAATGTCAAAATTGATAATATCTTCAAAAGTTTCGCTAATAGAAGATCGACTGCGTAGTTTTCAAAAAATATAAAATTATAAATATCCATTGTCAATACAAATATCAGTGTCACTGAAACTATTGTATATGATGCTCAAGAAGATCAAAAAAGTAACGCCTTTAATTAGGGCCCTGCATACTATGAGTCCTATATAAATAAAATCTCACAGCGGGTAGCACGTGTTCAAAGTATAATTATGAGGTTCATGATGCAAAACTAATCATAGGTGGCAGCACCGAGCCGAGTACTAGATTCTCTGTCGATGAGAGGCGCAATTTAATGTGGCGCTTGGTATCTGGTTGCTTATAATTATTATATGAGGGTAAATAAACTTTAAATATACGTTTAATGCCTATATACGAGGGTAATTTATACTTCTAGTGGAAATTATACACGGAGTAGAGTATATAGTGAACTATGGTAATCCTATCCTCACTTTACATGTGGCAACAACAAAGAATTTGTAAACATTTTATGAATTGTATAAAATAAATATTGCTAAAAAGATTTGAAAAATGTACAGAGGGCTCGGTGCTGCCACCTACAATTACTTTCGCAACATGGACCTCATTGTAATATTCCACGTGTCACCTGCAAATTACTTTCTCCTGTTTGATCGAGGCTTCATCGAGGGACAAACAAATTGATTTTTATATTTTATTTATTTTTTGGTTTTGTTTAAAATGTTTTATCATTACTATTTCTGTTACATACACTCTCATGTGCGTCTTATAGGGAGGAAGAGTAAAAGTCACTCTTAGTGATTCTTTTGGGTTTTTATATGTATTTCTTTTTTGAAATTCACAGAGTTTTGAGTAGGAGGATGGCAATGGAGGAAGGAGAGATTTTCGCTAGAGCATCATTTATCATCAAGGATCGGAACTACGTACGACAAGGAAGCAAGGTGGTTTGAAGTCGCACGGGTACAGGCGAAACCGTGGGTTGGTCACCCGGTTGTTCACACGTCTGGATTACCTACGCAGGAGAGTAGAGTTTGGGCGGCCTACATACCGACGAGTGAAGCAATCTCGTTTTCTTTGTTCGTTTGAGCCTCGGTTGGGGAAGAACGGGACTGCTAAGGATTTGATAAAGACGGGCGGCATCAGTTTACATATTTTAATGTTATTTTTATTATTTGTGTGCTCCAAATGGCGTCGGCAGACGCTGAGTTAAATTTTTGACCACCTTGTTCACTCCAGGACGGAATCAGTAAATCTTGTTCTCATGATCATTCGCTTAATTTGATTAATAAAATTCGCTTAATAAAATTGTTTTTGAGGTTCTTTTTCGCACTAATCAATAAATTTAAACACCTCCTATTACTTGGTGTTACGTCTGATATTACGTTAAATCAATTACTTTATTTATTTAAAAGAGCTCTGAGATGTTTTTCTTTAAGTAAGATTTTCAGCTATCCACGCCACTCCATGCGTATATGTTATATATATATATATATATATATATATATATATATATATATATATAAATATGTTATATACACTCCATATATATATATATATGTTATTTTGTTTGCTAGAGTTTTTTTTCAGGGCACCAAAGTGATGTTTGCCTGGCGCCATATTAAAAAATTGAGAGCCCTGGGGAAAAGTAATTTAGAGTGTACTTAAATAAAATGAAGAAGTCGCAATCTCTGTTATAATATATTTAACTTTTCTGAAGGCATTGCAAAAGAAAACACTATACCTGAAAAACGATCTCTCGGCAGTTAAAAGATATATTTTAATTAGTAAACACTGCAATAAACTTGTCTAGTAATTTACCACGTATCTCCCGGATTGGCTAACAGTCACTGATCCTCGCCCGATTAATCCAGATCAGACTTAAATTGGAACCAACAACTTTTGAGATTATGCGAGCTTTCCTCTCAATAAAAAAGGTGAAAGCAAATCCGGACTCGATAGGCGACATTCAATTTTCTCAATATCATACATCATTGGAACAAAGTATTCACAACAACAAAGTGACATCAGCTACACATAACGTCAAAATGTCAGCGGTTTGAATAATAAATTAGAGTTAATAGATAACTCTGTTCATATAATTAATTATAATTTTCTAGCTTTTACTGAAACTTGTATGAAACATTTTATTAATCATGTCAAAATTTCGACTAAAAAGTTGTTTAGGTTCTTAGGGACGATCGTGCAGATAGCCCTACAGATGGTACCCTCCTCAACATGTAAGGCAGTGGTCGGCAAACTTTTTGCTCACTTTTCAAGTAAGGGCAGGTTTAATCCAAGGATTTTTTCTTGACTTACGCGTTTTGATCGTCAACGCTAAGCTTTTACTGAGATGGCTCGGCTTTCCTCGACAGGGTTTCATGTTAGAAGGGATACTTAATGTGAATAAAAAGTTATAAATGAATTTTGTTTTAAATTGTATTAGCGATTTATAAGTCTGTAATTCGAAATCTGTGACTTTTTTGTAATTAAATAATCTAAACTTCTACTTGGGAAGTTAAAAATCAATGATTTGATGGAATATAATGAAAAATCGATTTTAAACTGAAAGTGTTATAATGCATTGATTTTGAATAATTTAAGACGTTTTTTAGATTCTTTTTGATCGCAAGAATTCACACATTCTTAATTTCGATGTTTCAGCAAGCTAATTTTTGAAATTAAGACTTTTTTGTTTTGAATCTTAAACCCCGTTGCTCGAACCGCTTCATAAAGGAAGCATCCATGGCGGATTGGACCTTCTTGGTGGCAGAAGGTACTGCCACGAGATTTTGACTCGAACCACCGTGGTATACACCGATTTTCTCCTTCTTAATTGTATTTGTCTATATTTCCTCCGACATATCAATTTCCGAATTTAAAATAATACTTGGGACTATTATTATCAATTCGTGAGCTCTCCGAATATAAGAGAATTCCCTCAAGATACTTTAGTGTTCTAAACCATCGAAATCACATTAACCACGTCAAATTCAATTACTAGCCAGAATTACCATCGCCGTTTTCCAAGGTTTTGAACCACAGCAATTCAATTCACTTAAAAATTGCAAATTGCAACAACAGGAACTTAGGCTAGCTGCAAGCGAACACTATGATTAATGTTAATAGTGTCGAAGATCACCCAGGTGAAAATATTCAAGAGGATGAAATTTCTAGGTTATTTTCATGTACAAATATCTCGTAAACCGTAAGAGCCATACAAAAATGGATGCAATTTTTAAGTTTTATGTACACCGTGTACTATCTTAGTATGCTTCCATCCATAAGTCTGCAGCCGGTTCCTAAATGCAATTCCACGTAAATATTTTCTCGTAAAAATCTACGTCGAAGGCATCAAATTTCAATGTGGATTTACACGTGGCTAGATAAATTTATGTTAAAACCCACGTACATTTCCATGTAGAATTCTATGTATAATACTACGCATATTTCCACGTGGATATTTTCATCTTGGCGGATACTACGTAAACACAATTACCGTTCTTCATTATGTCTAATTTTTTGTCTGCATCAGGATCTAAATAGTATATTTCGATACGAGAGGCCACACGCTCCTTTTGGTTAACGCGGCCCCTTCACACGTTCAGTGACCAAATCGCCCGTGAGGAAGCGAGTTTAGAACAATATCTTTCAGACAATACCTCCATTCATGAGTAGGATCTATGTCTTAATAAGGCCTTGACTAGGTCTTTCATTAAATAAAGTACCTTTGACTAAATTTACCTATGTATCGGCCACTTCTAGACACAGTTCAGTACTTTCTCAGGACACACTGGCATGAGCATTGGCAACTATTAGATAATTAAAAAAAAAATAGTTGTAAATCTTGGATTCTTCTGCATCCATGAATTGTAAAACATTTGAGAAAAAATGTAATACTACTTACTGAATATGTAGCTTGGCCTATGAAATTACTATCTCCAAACATGTCTTCGTCTTGAACGACAAATCTCAATAATGCGAAGTATGGGTTTGCAACTTCGAATTCGCATGACTCATTCCATATTGGATTAAATCCGTTGTCAACTAAAACAAACAATCGTACAGCAATGAACTATATGTGGATTAATGCTTATGGCTCTTGCTGAATGTTACATATTCCATATTTATGTAGAATTATAGATAAAAGGAGGGTTTGTATATAGAGAAAATTGTATGTACTGCTCTTATTTTACAAATCTTCGTTCATCTTAAATAGTATAATTAATAATTTAACTTGGTTACTATTTTTGTAATAACTTGTTTCTTTAATTTTCGTAATTTTTGTATCACTTTTTATATTTCATCGGTTCCCTTTCAAGAGGTAAGAGCTATTACGGCATTTGGGGACCTAATGCTTTTAAGGGAAATGAGGGTTCAAGGGATAAAGATATGAGTCTGGTTATAAACATTCATATTCAATAATAAATCAATCATTTAAGAGATCATATTAAAATATTGTAAAGACCTCTATTATATTTAAAGCATGTCAAATACCACATTCCTACCTTCCCAACAAACATGCTCTGTAACTGCTCCGTAGGAAAGCGGTAAAATTCTTATATCTAGTTATATAACATATGCTACTGTCCAGTGACGCACTTGTTCTATAACTGGAAGATAACAATGTCGAGTAACTTTTGCAGCGAATGAATATGTACCATGCAAGTTTTAAATGAAATTTAACATTTTTACCTTACACTTACGACATAATCTTATGAGCATTTTGATAATAGAGCTTGAATACAGCCCTCTAAAAGCGGTAAGATTCATATATAAAATTCTTACAATCTGAAACGTTAATCATTTTTAAAGAGATATAAGATTTATGTTTTAATGAATTCCATGAATTTTAGACATCAAGCACACTTAACTTATAAAAGCTTGAATGCTAAATCCTAGATTCTTGCTTATGCCTTACGGTCCACATTATTTAAAATAAAATTGAGCCAAAAACCATTTTTAACACAAAATCTATTTGATTAAAAACTCCTCTCTCAGCCCTTTACGTATCGGCACAATGCGTAGATTTTTCAAAAGGTTTTAACCTAAATAATAATATTTTTACAATTAGTGATAGTAGGAAGAAGAATCACGATCAATAATTACGCAACATAATATAAAATTACATAAGTTATCAAAGTTTGAATTGATCAAAAACATCAGATTAATGTCGTAGAGTAAAAACAAAATGAAAAAATAAAAAAACCATGTCATTGGAAATTTTTCAGTCAAAATTTATTCATAAGTCAAATTTTAAAAAACAGTCAATATAGGTTACAATAAAGTCTCAAAAAATAAATGAGACTTTAATCAATTAATGACTACATTTTAAAGAAATTAATAAGGAATCTTGATCGAAGGTTAGGAAGGACGAACAGAAATTTACAGTTTAGAAATACCTATAGACAGTGTACGTAATGAAAATTCACAAAACAATAAACGAGTTCTCATTAAAAGTTCTGGCGAGGAAGCACGAAAATGAGTTTATATTTAAAAGTGAGAAATTTTGTAACTAAAAAAATTATATTATTTTATAATGCTTCGATAAACTTTATTCATATTTAGAATTTCAGTATGTAAACTAACAGATATTTTTCGAAATTTGTTTATAAAAATAGACTCAATAATACGTCCTTGATATGTGTTTCTTTCTGTAGCTAATATTTTAATATTTTTAAATCAAAATCAAAGTAATTATTAAAATTCCAAGAATTTTGTGACTAAAATAAACCAAAAAACTGTCATTTCCGTATATTTTTTTATAAAAATTATAATTTAAGCAAGAACATAATTCTATAGAAACATACTTCGTCATCTTCTTAACTGAAACATACCAAAAAATTGTAATTACACTAAATATTTTATAAAGAAATAGGTCTCAACAATCGGCATAATGTTATGGGCCTATCAAAACGTAATAAACAGGCCTCTAATTTAGGAAAGATACTTTTTTTGCGGAAAAAGTTTATTTTTTTATTTTTTCTAAATTTCTTTCCTTTGTCCAAAACACTTGATCGCTTATTTTTCATGAAAATTGTAACTTAGGAAACAAGCTAGTTCTCTAGAAACACACTTCATTATTTTTTCAACTAAAATGCATCAAAAATTATATTTTGCATATATTTTCCATGGAAATTATAATTGTTTAAAAATAATTTCAGAAACCTACTTCGTCATCTTCTTAACTTGATTATGGCGGAAAATTGTAATTATATTAATTAATTTAGAAGAAAAATAGCTCTTAACAATTGGTATAATGTTACAAACAACTCATAACCTGATAATCAGGCCTATTTTTCGGAACTTTCGCCAGACTTTTCCATATACTTTTCACGAAAATTCTAATTTTTAAAAGAAGATAATTCTCTAGAATCCTACTCCATAATATTCTAAACTGAATTATACCAAAAAATTCTAGACAGTTGGGCCGCCGCGCCACCTGCCATCTTGCTTCAAAACCGCGCAGCCGCTGATTCAAATTGAGCGCCGTCGACGCGGCGGCGTATAGGCGCGCCAACGTTGTCTAAGGTACAATTGCATTGTAACGGATTTTATCCCGCCATGTGGCCCGGTGGCTTTTAATTGGTTGAGGAAATTCCGGAGACCAATTAGGAGCTAAGGTAAGTGCATTTAAATAAATATCTTATGATGAATAATTGATCTTTTTTTCCTACATATTTTTGTATTTTTCAAGGTGTATGTTAACAAAAATACTAAACCAGACAGATACGCCGCGCCGCCGCTGGTAAAAAGTCTGTTGGCCCAACCCTCTAAAAATTGTGATTACATTAAATATTTTAGAAGAAAATAGATGCATTTTTCATGAAAATTCTACGAGACTTTAACTATGGTTTTCATAAAAATTATAATTTACAAAAAACACTAATTATATAGGAAACCTGAAATCTCAAGCGCTACATTACATCAAAAAAGTGTTATTAAATTAAATATTCAAAGTCTCAACCATTGGTATAATTTCAAATGCGACATGCCTGCAGCCTTAACTCAAGAAAAAAAGCATTTCGAGATAATCGCAGTTATAGTTGGCTGATTCGATCAGCGCGAACATGAACAAAGTGTAGAAAATAGAACAAGGTTCAATGCATCGCCCCCACATAGAAGCCAGAAAAGTACATTTCTACCGTGACTCACAAAAATACTCATAAATAATAAATAGTATCAACAAACGATTTCTTTTTTATTTTGAGGCATAAATTTATCAAATAAAAGTTAAATGTATACTCACTAACGGTTTTCGTTGTTAGCTTCGTTCCAGTATCGAATTCCGCACCAATAATTTCAACTTCTATAAAGGGACTCACTGTGCCGCGTCTTGGTTTACTCAAGTGTCTTGCACCAATAATTTTTAAACTAATTTTAATAGCTCCTTCTTGAGGCAAGCTACTTTTTTCGTATGGATTGAAATCATCTCTGAACATAAAATCCGGTTTTAAAAGATAACCGCAATTTCCATTTTCTCTGAATTTTGCATGATTCAATTGCATTGGTTTATCGCCAGTTTGGTAATTTAACGCCACCATTTGCGAACCAGAATTCCACATTGGAACAGGATTGTAGTTTGAAGAATCGAATCGAGAACCTTTTGGGTAGACTCTGCTGAATTGTACCTGAAACAAAAATATTTAAAACATTTTAATCGTATCAAAGACCTAAAGAATTTTTATTTATCAGGAATTCCTTATTTTCTGTATCAAAAATTGCTGAATCTCATATTTTATCCATACTATGATTCTTTAGTAAATGACATCAAGGCGGAAATTATTTCAGCTGTTACACCTTGACATACGACGATGAGAATGACGAGGCTTGAATTTCCAGAAGCAATAAGAAGAAAATTGCGGAATGTAAAATACATGGTCAAAAAGAACTGATTGTCGTTTTTGCCATATCCTCTACAGAACCTTCACGATGCACCGAAAAGTACTCCTACTTTAAAAAATGTAAATACTGCTCACTCCTGATACTGAAATTAAGTCCACGTGTTTCCTTTGCTCCTTTGCCCTCTGCTTCATGCTTCCTGGCCATTTTAAGAGGATCGCTTCCATTTGCGACTCTATGTGCTGTACCCAAAATAATCCTGCTGTGAGGACATTCAATATTCAATATTCCGCGACCACCTTAACGACGTGAGATGTAGAGTCGCGGAACAGAAGACTTAATATACATGCTTTTTTTTAAGCGCATAACCTTTCATGTCCCGATATTAAGGGATCTGAGCTCGTTCTTTATCCATGGAACCACTCCAAATGAATAGAGTACTACCGGGACGTCAAGCATGTTCGTTTCAGATATTTTGTTCCTCGCCGATAGTTCGGAAGACCAAATCTGCCGGATGAGCCGTTTATATCTGCTTCGGAGAGTATCTTTTATAGATGACACATCCTGAATGCGGCTCTGTGGCACGCTCAGGTACGTATACGTCTCTCCAGCTCAAAGGTGTCGTATAGCGCTTCTATCGACGAGCTCAGGGTTTTCAGAGATGCTATTAAGTTTTCCTCGCTTTAAATAAACCTTGGCGCATTTGTCTAACCCAAATTCCATTCCTATTTCCTTAGTGTATCGTTCGACAATCCCTAGATCTATATACAGATGATAAGTTTATGGGAGGTCGAATCAAAAGCTTTCCGGTAGTCAATCCAGGCCATCGATAGGTCATAATGGTAGGATGCTGCATCTTTGCAGACACATCTATCGATAAGCAGGTTCACCGTAAATCCTGTTACGCCTTTCTTTGAGCCGCGTTGTTCATACATTTCTTGCCACACAGGTCCGATTGCCCGAACAATCTTATTATTTAGGATAGCTGTGAATATCTTATACAGAGTGTTCAGATAAGTTATTGGCCTGTAATTCTTTGGGTCGGCTAAGTTGGTTGGGCATTCTTCCTCATGTGTTGTTATGGGGGCATTACACAGCTCCTTGAAGCTATGTATGTTCTTTGAGTCTTCGTCAAGTATATGTTGCACTTCGTAGACTTCTCCTTAAAAGACCTCCTCTGGATTGGTCGGGTGGTCGACAGCAACTGGAGAGTCTTGGAAGAGTCGAGATGGGTCAGAGAGAAACTGTTAGTTTTCTCTGATCCACCTCTCTCTCCGCTGTAGACTTCTCTTAGCGTCAGATAGTATCCGTATTCTCTCAACAATATGCTGCCTGATGGTCAGC
>JAAAKG020133977.1:0-13993 GCA_010014905.2 Druon quercuslanigerum | reverse complement strand
ATTTAATTTTTATTATTTTTATTTTATTATACAAATTTTAAAGATTTTTATGGGATTGTTAGGAAATGTTTAAGATTTCCTGGTTTTGAAAGAATTTAACGATATTTGAAGAGATTCGAAATTTTTTCAAAGGATTTCAGAGGATTTCATAATGTTTTAAAAGATTTTCAAAGGATTTCAAGGGATTAACATGAATTTGAAAGGTTTTTATCGGTTCATTTGGAAATTTTGAAGAATTCAAGGATTTAAAAAAATTTACAAGATTTCAAAATAAAAAATAAAAAGTTTTTGAAAAGATTTCATAAGACTTCAAAAGATTTCAAAATATTTTCAAACGTGCTTTGAGGGATATCTGCGGATTTCAAAGATTTTATAGGATTGGATGGGAATTTTGAAGATTTCAAGAATTTTAAAAGATTTTTTACGAGATTTCAAAACAATTCAAAGTTAAAAAACTTGTTTGGGAGTATTTTGTAAGATTTAAAATGATTTACATTTACACAAGAAATGCTTCTGAACACCCTCACCCCCTGGTAGGAATTTGTAAGATTTTTCAGCCCCCCTTGCTAAAAAAAAAGCTTCAGGTAATTAATGGACGCTTGGTCAGACCATGATTAATAATCCTCATTTCGAAATTTGAGAAAAAGAAAATCATATCAGCTTATTAATTGATTTGATATGATAATATATTCGATATGTACTATCTATTTCGTAATTAACACTGAGATATGTATATAATAATTGACAAGTATTGCACCTATTGAATTTCAGTTCTGTCGATTTTTTTAATGCCGAAGTTGATGTGAATGAACCGGATTTGACATCACCTTGGAATTGAAAGTTATTACAAACTTTCACCTTGCATTCACAAATCGCTTCTGATTTTGAAATATGATTAGTCGTTTGAAAAGGAAGCGCGAAACTTTTTTTTATTAAACCCCGCGTTGAATGACCTTTAATTGGGATACCGTCAAACCTGTATTTAGTGATCCTCCTTTTAATGTTTCCGAGAATAGACGCCGCGTGGAGGGGATATGTGAGAGGAGCTTCGAGTGATGAGCGGTTTTCTCGAAGCGAGAGGCACACGCGAATAAGCACGATAGCGAGCTCACGTCGAGCAGCAGTGGGCCTCCAATGCCTACTGAAGTCGATGGGACTTATCGGATCAGATTATTTCGTTCGATCTTTTACATCAAAAATTAGTATTACGAAGTTATTGAATTAGTCTTCATAAACAAGAGCAGTGGATGTCAACAAATTTTAATAAAAAATGTTTATACTAAGGGTTAAAATAATTATTTGTATATTAGAAAAACAGTTTTCAAAATATTTTTACCGCGCAGTAAAATCCAACGGAAATGGTTCATACGCCCCTGACTGAGAGCCTCGAATTAATGTTACCGTCTGTCTCAAAATTGACATTAAATCCAGGTTTGACTGTATTTTTTACCTTTTCAAGAGAATAGACTACGTTCACGGTTCTTCACGGGTTCTCATGATATGAAAAAAATGTTTAAGCCTAAAATGTCAAGTTTCAGTCGGCAATCGACGCTGTCGGCCAGGCTTGCTGCTTAAGCATCTGATCTCGATGCAGAGATGCTAGGACATTTTTCGTCGTATCTCGAGAACTGGTAACGATTTTTGAGGTTTTATCGACTTAAATGAAAGATAAGACTTCAGAAAATGTTTGGTATGAATTAAGGATTATTGCTATAACTTTTCTGGGTCGTACCAGAAGTTTAAGTTAAGGTATAAAATTCCAGAAGTTCTTGCATATTTGTATCAAACTTCTAACGTGGTATATTATTTTCAAAAGGTCGAAAATATCTCTATTAGAGGTCATTTGACGCGGAATTTAAAAAGGTTTCCAAAAGCTAATTAAAAAAGTTTCTTGCTCCTTTTTTGAACGATTACTCGCCTTTCAAAGTCAGCAGCAATTTTTAATAGAACACGCGGTGATCGTACCAAAAATTTTCGACAGTAGTGTATTTCAGAGATAAATGGACTATGTTACCGAGGAGACAGTTACAGTAATCTTCAACGAACCTTGTGAATTCATAAGAATTTTAAAGCATATGAAACATTTTAATTTAATACCTGAGACTTTCCTGATAATCTAGAAAAAGCTATTTTTAAATTCAGACGGATTCATAAGGTTCTTAATTGAAATCTGAAAATTTTATTAAATCATATCAAGGAAGAATTTAATATTTTGAAAGGAAAATTAAATTCTTCCTTCTGGCAAACAGTGACTTATTATCAATATAAATACACAATAATCTGGAAGCTTACAAATCAGACTTAAGACGAAGTATCAAAAAGCGTAGAAATTATTTCGTCCAACTTGAAAATAAAAAAGAAGGATCTCGAAAAATCTTCGCAAAGTTTTCCGATCTCATTGTTGATCGAAATGAAGATTTTGAATGATTGTTGTTTGGTTTCATCTGTTGAGGCAGAAATGATGTTGGCAAAAAATGAGAATGCTGAACGTCTGGTTTAACTGCAATAAAAATTTAATATATAGAAATAAATTATTATAAATAAATAACTTTTTCCCTTCATGATATTTGGAACACTTCCCACCCTGTCCCTTATTCGTCACAGGATTTAATTTTATAAATATACCTAAAATAAAAAAAATAAACAATAACAATATTTTAAATTACAGTTCTAATGTATACTGTATGGCTGTATGCATTTTTAATAAATAATTAAATTTTAAACCAAAGAGATGGCTCCTTAACTAATAGAATGCATTATTAACAAAATAGTACAATTTTTAACTATTAATTTCATTTTGACCACGAAAGGCAAATTTACAACAAAATACATTATCTTTTAAATAAGTTGTCTGCATTTTTAACTAAAAACAATCAACCTTCAACCAATAATGAAATAGTTGAATTTTTACATAAAACATTCATGTTCAACGAAAAAAGAAGAATTTTGAACAAAATATTTCAATCTTCAACCAATAAAATTTATTTCACAAAGTTGTTTAATTTTTAAGCAAACAGTTGAATTTTTAATTAACAAAGATCAATTCTTGAAGAAAAATGTAATTACAGTTAAATCAATAAATGAGGTGAATCTTAAAAAAAAAATGATTTCTAAAAAAGCAGTTAAACTTTCAATCCAGTATAGTTGCATTTTTAACTAAAAATTTTAATTTTGAAGCCAAAAATACGAATTATCCACAAAGCAGTTGAATTTTCTATCCAAAATATAAATTTTCAACAAAAAATTTCATTTGCTACTAAATAATTAAAATTATAACAGGCTTTTCAAATAAAAATAATTAATTTTAAACGAGAAATATATATTTTAAATATAAAGTATTTTAAAGTATTTATAAAGTATAAAAAAGGACAGTTTATTAAAATCAGGAAAAAAGGGATTTTTCGAAAAAGGGCTAAAATTGGCAAAGCATTTCAAAACATTGTTATTCTTTTTTATATTTTTCCTGCCCCTGTAAGTGTGAGGCATTTTTTAGCGGCCGCTAATAAAATATGAAGACTAGCAACGAATTTTGCTATGAAGAAAATTTATAGAATAACCCAAATATGTAATTTCAAATTTTTATACCTAAAGACAGCAATACATCTAGATTTGCTCTTTTGATCGTCCATGTCTTCATTATAATCTTTCAGTTCTCCCAGATTGAGTCCTGTCGCCAAATTCTCAAATTTACAATCACAACAGAGCTGACTCAGTTGTTCATTAACAAGACTAGGCTGGCTCATCTGCTTCAAAATTTTGGCATCACGTTCCAAAATTTCGGGCAGAGATTTTTCCTCCATTTGATAACGGTATCTTAATGCATCCGTCATCTGAACCCCCTCCATCCAAGGAGGCTCTTTCCTCTTAAGTTTTTGGTTTGGAGATGTTTCCTGCTTCTGTGCATCCTGTTGACGTTTTTTCCACCACATCAATAATAGAGAATTGTGGGTATCAGTACTAACACTCCATTGGCGTCTAGAGGAAAAACTTTTTGGTTTTCTAAAGTGGAGGTCAGCTGGCTTCTTGCTGTAGAATGAAAATTCCGATCCGAACTAAGGAATACGAGAAGTTTAATTTTTCACTCCTCGGACGCCAGTGGATCAATTCATCATTGCCAATTGCGACACATTTGTTCAAAGCTAATTTTCAGAATCATGCGCACTTAATAGGGTGAGCCTAAAAACAACATTTTCGAAATTGAAAATAATACTATACAGGAAAGTAGCTACCCTGATAAGACAGTGCTGATAATAATCACGTCATGGCCCGAGAATGACGCTGGTGTAAAACCCTGCTAGTAGTAGAAAGATTGAAAAAAATATAAATTGGGTGATACGAAAAGATGGAACTGTCCTAGCTTTAATATAAGTTGAATCTTTGTCTACTTCTTTCTCGATCTTCCGTGATTCAGTGCTCTTATCACTTTCTTTCTCTTAAAAATTGGGAATCCGTCGATAGTTGGGGAATTGAAGAAAAAAAATTAATTTGATGTGAACTACGTACCAGAAAGACAACGTGATGTTCATGGCTGTATCCCTTAAAATTTATTTCCGTAACTTGTTGGTTCTTTTTACCGTCAAGCACCTAGCGGCAAAACCTTTAGGTTCACGTGGATAGATAAAGGATAGAATGAGATAGAGAAGAGAGAAGTGAAAAAGATAGAACTCGATAAACGTACACTCGAAACTGGATTTCAGAAAATTTTATTCGCGCCTTCCGAGAAATGATGACGTTGCGTCAGTTCACTCTCAGTGTTCATACAGCCCTGATGTTTACGCTCAGAGAGCCTTTGGGTCGAAAATCATAACCAAAACCGTGCTTAAATTTAGACTCGAGTGTAATATAGGATGAGAAAGAGAGGAGGAGATTGCAAAAGATATACGGGAATTTAGATTGAAAAACAGATAGAAAAATATTGATTTGAATAGATAAATGATAAGATAAAATAGAAAAGAGGAGGTAGAAAATAATAGTCGTGAATCATTCTACTTCCCCAAGGCTCAAAAAGAGTTTGTCCAATATTTTCGACAACTATAAGAATAAAAAAAATGTTATAAGAATTTGTTATTAAACATGTAAAATTTTGTTTGTAAATGTAAAAAGTTCTTTTCCCCTAGGTGATGCAGGAAGTGATTTTTTCACAAAAAAGTTATTATTTTTAAAATAGCCCCGCACGTCTCTCTACAATCATCCCTTTCTGAATTAAAAAATTCCATAAAAATATTTTTGAATACTTCCAACCTGAAACTTTAATGCTTTATAATAAGTATCAAAAGGTTCGAATAGGAATCATTTAAAAGCTTTTTTATGCCCTCAAATCGAGTTCTGTGCAATTTTTATCTATTTATTAACTGGAGGCAAAAGCTACTCTCATGCATAGTATTATTTCCGATTTCATAAATTATTTTTTAGTATTTTCTTCAAGTAATATAAATTATAGATATATTTATATATTATATACTCAGATAAAAATAATAATTAAACAGGGTTGTTACAGATCTGATTTTTTTTTCGGTCTGAGTCATGATTTGTTTAATGCTTAGTATAGAAATTCATGCTGTTTAAGCAAATTTCAGCCAAGTATTAAACTGAAATTATAGAAAATAATCAATAGTATAACTTCTTCCTTATAGCGAAATATTTATGACAAGCACAAAAGCGGATTTGCTGCAACACTGTTTAATTATTTTTAAAGTAATTGTTTACATTATACAGTGAACACTTACCTATTTCAAGGCTCGCCTATTTCAAGGCTTACTTATTTAAAGTCCCCAGTGATTTACTATTTCTAATTGCGCAGTTTCATGAAGTAAAATCGAAAAGAATGAAAAAATTGCGAAAAATGCTTTTACTTTTACGTTTTAAATGTTTTCTCCAAAAAAGGTCCTATCATGACCACGACGTCATGCTATAAAACTTAATATTCCGCGAAATATTTCAGTCGTTTTTTGATTCTATTATATTGAATTGTAGTTGGAAAATTGTACTACTTCAAGGAAATGTTGCATTTATCACACCGTACGTTAGCAAAGACACCTAAGAAACCATGGCATGCATAATGCGCGCACGCGTCGATACATGGCGAGCGCAGCCAATGACCCCTTCGACCTTGAAATTCGTAAATGTTTACGTTTCGCGGCCCTTGTAATAGGCAAGAGTTCACTGTATGTGATTTTATCATTATCTTGTTGTGGTCTTAGCATTTATAAATACATTTTCTCAGAAGCTGCATAATATCAAAAGTTGGAAAATTAAATGTATACCTCTCGATTGGATCTCTTCGATTCAGAGCTTGTTGTTCCACCAGAACTTTTACTCAGGAAGCTACTATAAAAGCTAGAAGTACTTGATACATCTTCACTAACATCGCTCCATGGTTGACTCCCTATTTTTGTCGAAGGCTCTGTCATATCTGAAATAACAAATTAAATACAAATATAAATAAAATTCTATTAATTTCAAAACCTCTTTTTGAGTTTAAAAGATATTATTATTCTGTCTAGAGCCTGAACATAAATTATGTAAATTATTTTGTGTAGGAGGCAAGGGGGAGCGAAAAAATACAAAATGATTAAATAATTTGATTTCAATTCTTGTTTTCCTACTGGTCTAAAATCAATATTTTTTTTTAGTTTTGATTTTTATTTCTAAATTGTTCTTAGTGGGTAAGAGTAGCAGACCGGCAATCTGAAATACCTGGCATCGGATCCCAGTGGAGATTAGGACCATTTTTTTTTTTTAATTTAGAAATAAAAATCAATTGTAAAAAAATATATGTATTTTAGACCAGTGTACAAAAAATAATTAACATTACCAAAAAATGATTTGATTAAAAAAAAAACTTTTCACCATTGGGGAGGTCCACTGAAAATTTTTAAATTTTTTAAATTTGTACCTGCAGTTTAACAAAAAAATTTCGTTTTTTTTTATTTTTTGAAGCTCTTTTTAATAAACGAAGAAAGCAGGTACATATTTTTAAGCTGCAAAAACCTTTTTTGCTTTTTTTTTAAATGAGCCATTTTTACACATAAACCGTAAAAATCCGTTTGAATATGACCCGTTAAAAATAGAACAAAAATATTTGTCAAATTTTTTTGGTTGAACTTGACGCAAGTGAATAACATTGGATAAAAAAAAGGATTACAAAGTTTACGTATTTTTTTAAGACTTTATTTTTTTTTGTGGAAAACGTACCTTCTCGGCTAAAAATTTATTTATTTCGTTAGAAACTTGTTCTTTCTTCTTTTAAAACCTTTTTTGTTTTTGTGAAAAATGCAATTTTTTTCTTCAAAATTATCTGCTTAAGTTGAGGCTAGATAGAAATTTAAATTTTCAGGAATTAAAAATACGTTTTTATTTTGTTGAAAATAAATTTTTTAACTGAAAATTGAAAAATTTGGCTTTAAATTCTCAAAATTAACTTATTTGCTGAAAATTCATATTTTTGAGTTGAACAACTTTTTTATAGAGAGCTCATCTTTTAAGCAGTAAACTTTACCAATTGAGGAGAAAATTTAACTATTTGGTAGAAATTTCAACTGCTTTGTAGAAAATTCTTGTTTCTTTATCGAAAATTAATTTATTATAATGAAAAATTAACTATTTTATTTATGTTTAAAAATTAATATTTTAATTTTAATAATCTAATTAATTTGTTTAAAATTTTTTTAATTAAAAAAAATGTTTTGTTTGTTAGAAAATCAATCTTCTCGGTTGAAAATTTATCTGAAAATCAATTTATTTTGTTAAAAACCTGTTCTTTTTTTGGAAAATATTTTTTTTGGCGAAAAATACAACTGGTTTCTTGAAAATTATCCGTTTAAGTTCAATCCAGGTAGAAAATTTAATTTTCAGGTATTGAAAATTCATTTTTTTGTAAAAATTAATTTTTTCAACTGAAAATTGAACATTTTTGTTGTAAGTTCAACTTTTTGGATAAATTAGAACTTTTTTGTTGAAAATTGACATTTTTAGTTTACTAACTTTTTTTGTAGAAAGCTCCTCCTTTTTTATTCTAAAATTTACAAATTTGGGAAAAGGTTAACTATTTGGCAGAAAAAATTTAGTTTAAAAATTCAACTAGTAGTTCAAAATTTGTCAACTTTTGAAAATTTGTCATTTTGGTAGAAAAAAAATTTACTCGAATAAAAATTTATTTATTTTTTTAGAAACTTTTTTGTTACTATTTTCAATTCTTTTTTTGTCAAAAATGCAATTGGTTGCTTTTAAATGATCTGTTTAAGTTGAGTCTGGATAGAAAATTCAATATTCAGTTATTGAAAACTCATTTTATTTTTTGTTAAAGAATAATTTTTTCAAATGAACAGTTTGAACAGTTTGGTTGTAACTTAAATTTTTTGGTTGAAATTTAATTTTTTGTTAAAAATTTACACCTTTGAGTTGACTAACTGCTTTTGGTCGAAAATTGAACTAGTAGGTTTAAAGTTAATAAAATTTATTTAAAAATGATTTTGTTTGTTGAAAAGTTAATATTTTTAGTTGCAAATGCATGTATTTGGTTAAAAATGTATTTACTTTGTTGAAAATTCTTTTTTTTGTGGCTAATCAATTTTTTAGTTGAAAATTCAACTATTTGGTTAAAAGTTTATGTATATTGTTGAAAATTCGTTTTTTTTTTGGGCAGAAAATTAATCTTCTTGGTTAAAATATTTTTTAATTTCAATTATTTGGTTGTCTTTTCAGTTCGAAAATCGAACATTTTTTACATAATTTTTTTTCTTTATTGTCTGAAAAAATCTTTCTTAGTTGTAAATTCAAATTTCTTACTGAAAATTTACTCTTTTGATTTGAAATTTTGTTTGAAACTTTGTCTTTGTTAGTTCAATTAAACAGCTTTTGATTTTAGATGATTTATTTATTTTATTATTATTTTATATATTAATTTAATTTAATTAATAGTTATGACACTATACGTGTTCATAAATTGCAATTAAGCTTAATTATTATTATTTTATTTCTGCTGCTAGTTAATGATTATTGTAAATAATTTTACTGAGAAAATAAAATTTAAATTTTGTCACTTACGGTGCAGAATCTGTTGCATCATATTTTCAGATGCTGCTGGGAGTATTGCACTATCTTCTTTTTTTGTAAAGGATAGATTTTGTGTAGGAAATATACCAAGATAGTTATAATAACTCGCAGGCGTTGTTTGAAATTTCGAGCTGAAACAATAAAAAAACCATTTATAAATATTATATTATTACAATATTTTTTATTTTTTAGACATTTGAAATTTTATTGAAAGTATCCTTACTTTATTTGTGCAGGCAGTGAATCAGGTATGTTAACTAATCGAGTTTGGCAGTTATTTCTATTTGTATCATTTTCGACGATTGTCGATGCATTATTAACATTAAGTTTCATTAGTTTATTCTCTATATTGTTTAAAACCACCGAATTGTTGTGCATCCCGTGAAACTTCTTCTTTGGCACCTGTAAAATATTTTACAAAAAATGTTAAAATAACATTTTTTTTCTTGGTAAAATAAAAAAATAAAATATAAATTTAAATTAGACTATAAATAAAATAAATTATATATTAAATTTACCTTTTCGTGCACACTTTCATTACTGCTTTTTCTGCATCTTTTGACTCCTTGAGCCCGAAGTAATTTGGAAGCTGCAATTTTCTCGTTGTTGGTTATCATTCTCGATTCGTTTCGTTTGTTGTTATTTTTTATATTCAATCTCACTTCTGCGTGATTTTGAACAAACATATTTTTCATTTTTTCGTTGTGTTGATTCATCAATGACTCAGTCAAATAATTATTTGCCCCCACTCCACTGCTGGTGGCTTCAGAACTACTTTTATTGTTAAAGTTGTTTTTCAAATTTTCTGCACTTTGGCTTATACTTTGGTCACTTTCCGTATTCGGTGATATGAATTCCATATCTAAAATACACATTTACAATAATGAATAAAAACAAATATAATTTGGTCTTCGGAGTGCGCGATTGAGTGATGTTCGTTGGGTGGGCGACGGTGCAACAATGGCCGTGTGGTCGATCGTGTTAAATGATTTTCTAAAATATTTTTTATTTATATATTTACCACGCAGTTTTTTCACAACATTTGTAGAAAATTATATTTCTCTCTCTCGAAAAAAAATATTTTTTATTTATAAAAATCGAAATTTCCAGTTTTTCTCGAAAACGAAGTGAGATATGAAAAAAAAACAAGAGAGAGAGAGAAAAATTTCTATAAAAACCCCCTCTTTAGATTTCTCATTTTATTTAGTGTTTTTGAAAAGTTTATTTTTCGATTTTAAGAGGTGAAAATTAAGTTTTTAGAGTTTTACAAAAAGGAAAAGATTATATAAGTACAAATTTTGATTTAAGTAACTCCAGGATAGTTTCTAATTTTTTTAAAAGATAATAATTATAGGATTGGAGATTTTGGAAATCGGAATTAATAATCATTTTTTTGTAAAACTGAAAGGTGATAGGTACTATATTTAGAGAAATTTAAGAGAAACAACAACAAATAATCATAGCCGATTTCAATTTTTTTGTTTGAAAATTTATTTGACTTGGGTTACTTATTAGTTCATAATTAAAAAATAATTTTAAGTTAACGATTTTCAAATACTAATAATAACTTGTTTGAACAAAAACAGCTCTTGGCAATAGTAAAAATATTTTTTAAACGACAATTTTTTGGCCTTTTAATGACTATTTACATAAAAGCAATCATTTTCAATTGCCTATAGATGTCCAAAATTTAAATAACAAATTGTTTTCAAATTTTTCTGTAACTATAATAGGTTTTTTAAATGATGGTCCTAAAAATCCAGAAATCATTTAGTGCTATGCATAAAAAACTAATTTAAAGATGATGCTAAACATCAATATTTGAGTTATATTTTGAAAAAATTAAAAATCGTTTTCACTTTTTTAGAAAAGTCCTTTTTTGAACAATTCTAATAATGCATTATTATTGGGTTATATAATGTATCTATAATAGATTTATTATTAGAATGAATACTCCAGTTATAGTATTGGGAAATTGAGTTGAAACAATATGAGGAGCTCAAGTTATTTCCACAAATTTTTTTAGTGAAATAATTTTTTCTTGGCGATAGAATAACAGATTTGGACTTACTAGTCTAAACCACAATGGTTATAAGTCTTTACCTATGAAAAAAAAGGAATTTGTCTCTTGCTCTGCTGGGACTCGAACCCAGATCTACAGATGGCCGGTCTAGTGCTAACGGCTAGTCTGGTTTGACCAGACCGGCAATCTGTAGACCGGGAGTTCAAATCACAGCGGACTTAGGGACGAAACTCTTTTTTTACGGCACGGATCTTTATTCTGAGTGACTGTTTTCTACATAGAAAATAAAAAATTACTAACCAGAGGAATTTTTCGAGTTATTTTGAGGTTCATCTCCACTATTTGCATTAATGCTGTCCTCGTCATTGCCATAATTAGCCGTGAGCACAAGATTGCTGCTGAAGAATCTATCCATATTGGCTTCGAAATTAAGCTGATTGTAACTAGGCACTGATTTCGTTGAAGAATTGCTGATGCTCCCTTCACGAGGGTGATGATGTGACATTTTTTTCGGCATTGTAATTGCATGTTCCTGCAACAAGGGATTACGTGATCCCTTCACAAGTATATTGTAGCGAATTATAAAAAGACCAACATTTTCTTTTGTGTTTTCCAACTCCCAAATTTCCAATTAAAAGTTTTTTTAAACATTATTTCCTAGAACCTAGATGACAATCTAGATACATTCTAGATTTCCATCAACACAAATTAACAATTAAAATTATTATTAACCTTTTCCCCATTGGTTATGGGTACTTTACTTTTTCTTCGTTGAGTTAAAAAAAATGTATTCATTTGACGTACACAACATGCGTTAAAAATAATTGATAAAACTTACAGATTTTTTATTTGAAATAAAACAATTTTTACGGGGTGAATTTGAAAAATACTGAAAATATAATTCACTAAAATAGAGCAAAGTACCAGAATTTCAAAGTAGTGAAAATAATTTAACTATATAAATTTTTTATTAAAGAAAATATTCCGAAGGTGAAAGTCGTTAAATCTAGAAAAAATTCAGAAATTTTGAAAACTAAACTTCAAGTTTTTGAAATTAATAAATAGTTCTCAAAATTATAAATTTCCGAATTTTCAGACTCCCAACAATTTGATATGTCTGATATTTTAAATTGCAGAAAAAATAAAAAACAAACACGACTAAAAATTCCCAAATCGGAAAATTCTAAAATAATAAAATATCCGAACTAGAAAATTCCTGAATATAAATAAAAAATGTTGTTTGTAAATATTATTTTCTTATTAAAAATATTTCAAATATTAATCAAAAATATTAATCAAATATTTTTCTTTTGAAAAATTAGTTTTAATGTCTAAAGTTCTTAAAATTATAGCTTGAGTTTAAAATAACTTTAATTAACAAATATTTTGTTTGCTAGATGAAAATTGTTTTCAATTATTGTTATTTTAAATTCAAACAATAATTTTAAAAAGTTTAAATATTATGAATATTTTTTATACAAATATTTGATTATCGGGTTTTATATATTAATAAATAATATGTGTAAGAAATAGACGACTGAAAAATCCAAAAAATAAAATTCTCGTTAGTTGGTAATATCCCCCAATTTCAAAATTCCTGTATAATAAAATTCACGGCAGAGAATTGCCACATTATAAATTATTAGAACTAGAAAAATTCCGAATTTGAACAATTAAAATTATTTTTTCTGGAAATATTTGATTATTGGATTTTCATTAATTTTTTTAATTCGGGAATTTTCTATTTCGGACATTTTAAAATTCGGCAATTTTCTGTCGCGATTTTTCAAGTTTGGTAATATTATAAGCTGACGGACATTTTATTATTCGGCAATTTTATTTTTGAGAAATTGTATTATTCGAAAATTTTCCAATTCGGGATTATTAAAGTGACGAGAATTTTATTTTTCGGGTTATTCGACAATTTTTCAATTGAGAAATTTCTTATACGCAAATTTTATTATTCGGAAATTTTATTATTCGGAAGTTTTACATTGTCGGGATTTTTATTTTACAAAATTTTCCAGTCCTCCAAAAAAATGTCGTAGAATCGTACACTAGTTTAAACTTTATACATCGTACGCTTTTTTTAATTAATTGTAATTTTAATCATTAATTTTAATTTTAATTTTAATCATTAATTTTAATTTTTATTATTTTAATTTAATTTCAAACCGTACGTATAGAATGTAAAATATTATTTTAAATAATTTTTTTTCTCTCGAGAATTTGACAATTTTAGGAATTAAAGAGTCGCGAATTTTATTATTCGGGAATTTTCTAATTCAGGAATTATATTATTCATGAATTTTATCATTCTGAAATTTTATTATTCGGGACATCATTTTATTCTGAAATTTTATAATTTGAAAAATTTATTATTCGGAAATTTTATTCTTTAAAAAATGTATTATTCGGGAATTTACCAGGGTCAAAAATTTTATTATTCGGAAGTTTTATTATTTGAAATGTAATCATTGATAATTATACTTTTTAATTAATTCATAATTCATGAATTTTATTATTCCGTAATTTTATAATTCGGAAATTTAAAAAGCCGTGCATTTTATTATTCGGGAATTTCCTAATTCGGTAACATTATAAACTGTTCGGGAATTTATCAATTCGAGAATTTTACTATTCGGAAATTTTCTAATCTAGGAATTTTAATATTAGCTAATCGACCAATTTGAGAATTTTATTATTTGGTAATTTTCCAATTTGGCAATATTAATAATAAAAACAGTTATTTTCCGGGAATTTTCGAATTTAAAGTGTCGTGATTTTATTTTTCGGCATTTTTCAGTCGTCCCGATTATTGACTAATTTCGAATAATTCCATAATAATAATAATAATAATAATAATAATAATAATAATAATAATAATAATAATAATAATAATAATAATAATAATAA
>JAAAKG020133976.1:0-10541 GCA_010014905.2 Druon quercuslanigerum | reverse complement strand
TGTCGCTGGTGGCGCCCGCCGGTGTCCCTGGTGTGTGTCGTTTCTAGGATGTCGAGGGACGGTGGGGTGGGGGGGTCCTTTGAAGGTCATCACTTAACGTAGAAAAAATTTCAGTTATGTAATATTATGTATTTCTTCTGGAAATTGTTCACAAGGCCCTATATATTCGAGTTCGAGCTAACCTTCCAAATATGTCAAGGATGCTGTAAAAATTATTTTGTTAAAATGATAGGCATTTAAAATAAATATTTGTATACTAGCATGGTTCAAATTTATAACTTTAAAAATTGATATTTGATTTTTGGTGATCGACCCCCTTCCCTTATTTGTTCATTTTCCGGAAAATAAAATTCTGTGATTATTTAATTTTTTTTAACGTTAACCTGCGCCCTGGGCTTTTGAAAATAACGTCGGGATTTCGATTTGAAAAAGCTCTGTTTCCGAAAAAAATGGAAAAAAGAAGTATTCGTTATAAACTTTTTATACATTAAAATAGAAGGAATGTTCAAGGAATAATGTACACCCCAAACTTTTGATTTTATATAAAACTTATGATGAAGACGGTATTTTTAAAATATTTTTACAACATGAAGTCGTTCAAAGTTATTATTTTCTCTGATTGATGGCATAATTAGCAAATGCTATGAATACTATATTTTTAAAGAATATTTTGCCATTTTTTAAACAATTATAATTTGTTTAAACAATTTTTTCCGCTGTAAATTGTGAAGTTATCGATTTCTGCAAATTAATGACAAAATTAACGAATGTTAAGAAAACTTGATTTGTTTAGGATATTTAGCAATAATTTAAACAATTAATAATAATTCACTGTCACATTTTCACACTATGTTTCTTATTATTCAGTATTTCTTTATCCTGAAACGTATATCGTACATTATTTAAACAATAAAAATTTATTCAAAGGATTGGAATGAATTGCTCTAGGTGAAGTATAGATCTTTTTTTCCTATAATGTACCATCGCAGATTAATGGAATTTGAATACTAAAAATAATTTGCATGTACCTCTTTCCTGTGTATATAAATTAAACAGTAAACAGTAGTATTTAAAAAAAGAACTATACTTGACTTAGATCAATTTAATTTAATTTTTAAACAAACTATTATTGTTTAAACAATATAGGGTATACGATACGTCCTGCCATAAGGAAATACTAAATAATAAACGTAATAGTGTAACCGATTCGAAAAAACTAGTTAATTATTTGAATAAAAAAAAATTCTTTAAACATAATAAAGTTATTTTAAAAAGTGCTAAATATCCATTAGAAAAAATATTATTGTCAACATCTGTTAATTGTGTCATTAATTTAATAAAATAATAACATTTCAAGCACTGCAAAAAAATAAAAATTGTTTAAATAATTGCTGAATATCCTTAAAAATATATTGCTCTGAATATTCGTTAATTGTATCACGTATAAACACGTAAATTAATATTCTTCTTTTTCTAAAAACTTTTTCTTAATGTGTCGATGTTAACCCTGTTTACCAAATCTTCGTTTAAAATTAATTAAACCTTTTTATTTGCTGTAAATTGTAAATATATCTCCAATGTCTGAAGCAATTTTAAGAGACAAGCAATTTTTTTATAATATGTAGGGAATATGGCTGACTCTACATTGACTTGTCCTCCTGAAAGGAATTCAACTTCGCATTCTGCCGGCTTGGTAGACTCCTAACACTAAAAGTTTCTTGAGCAAAATTACGAGAAAATTTACGTCTTCTTTAGATCGAGAACAGGAACTGGAGGCTAATTTATCGTATTTTCTACTATAGTAGTAGACCCTCGGTTAATTCAATGAAACGTCCATTACTGAAAAAAATTCTTATCTAATTTAATACAACTTTTTGCAAATCAAATAAAGAACATTATCTTCATTCCACACACAACATTTTAAATGAACAAAATAATTTTACAACAAGTTGCCATTACTTAATTTAATGTTTAATTGAACAATAATTCACGGTACAATAAAACTTTCTGAAAAATTTATCTTCCCTTAATTGACTTTGAAAGCTCTTATTTTAATTGCTCTAGGCCAATGCCTCTCATTAAGCTAAAACTTGCTTGCAAAAGCTTTTAAAAAGCTTGTAGAATTCATGATTACTCGCAATGAAAGTAGAGTAACGTCAAGTACAAATTCTGATTGGATTTCTCAGTTTGTCCCCACCATATTATTACGATCCTACTACATTATCTCAGTCTCAACTTTAGGCATGAACATCTTCGATTTTACATATTAATAATTCACATTATTCATAACTACCCTAAAGTTTTAATTCTATTACAACTACCATGGATGGTTTAACTACCATTTACAATTTATAAATTGATTAAAATAGTCAAATTCAGGTCCCGGATGAATGCTGCATTTGTTACTGACTCGGAGTAATTAAAGTAAAATAGTTTTACCTACTTATTCTTAATAATTATTAAAATATTACAGACATTGTCCGAATTATTTAATAATTTTTCTCTAGATACACATTTACAAATCCAAGATAAGTTGTTGATGATTCTAAATTCCTGTTTCCATTGAAAATAAATACTGTCCCTTTGTGGAATTTCATATAAAGTTACAACCGGAATACGGCTAGGCTCTCTATTCTCGGGTCCAAAAGGTAAGGTACGGAATTTAGTAATCGCTAGCTATCTTCTGCCTCCTTGAATCGATCCCTTATGCTCCCTTGGAATATCGAAGTGCTCTTTGAGGGTCCTCAAAAACCCTACTTTCAACAAACGAATTGCATTGCCATTTCTAACCGGCCCTTACGATCCTCAAGGATTAAATTCACCTCTAGCTAATCGCGGGTTGTACAAATAAAACGAAAGAGACGAACTCAGAAACGAGGATAAAATATCTGGATTTCGAGTACCATTCCGCAGATGCTAAATTGCTTTTAACGAATTTCTTTTATTTGCTCTGGTTTGTTTATTCTCAAGTGGAACTCTAACTTTTTTTAAATATAATATCCTGAACTTCAAATTCCGGATCGCTTTTATGGTAGATTACTTATTCAAAATCAAAATTTTAATAAAATGCAGATCCCTGTCAAAGAAAATATTTTTATTTGCATTGGGGTGAATGTTATTAATTAATACTTTAATTTTAAAACTAGGCAAACAAATGTCTTGAAAAAATTGAAATTTTTTGAATAAGGAATAAGATCATAAGTCCAAAATTGTCGGAAATGCGTTTTATTGTCTTAAAATAATTGTTTTACACTTAGCGCATACATCTTTAAAAGATTATGGTCCAGTTGAATTTAGAAGTGGATCAAAATCCACGTTTTATCACTGTTCTTCTCACGATTTAATGGAGCTAAGTAATAGCTCAAAAATACTTCATTATTTTTCTCTAATTAATAGATGAAAAAGTTATGAAATTCTTTCTGTCTTAATATTTTTAATTATGTTGTCATGATGTACCCTTAACACGGGTTTTTTGGAAGTAGTATTTTTCAGGATATTACTTAAATGGTTTAATAGAGATAAGTGAAATCTTAAAAATTCTTTCTTTTGATTTTAAATAAGAAATAAGAAAGTAATACAGCTTTCTCTGTATCAGTTCGGCGTTCCTTGGGACGCACCGCTTTTACTTCTTTTAAAGTAAGAAATTGAAAAGTTGTGTTACTCTTTTTGAGTCAAAATTGGTGTTTTTTTGGGACGCGCCGTACCTTTGACAGGAGTTTTTATCAGAAGTGGTTGCATCTTCCTGAATTTTCCTTCCAGGGTTCCACCAAGCTAAGTAATAGCTCGGAAGTATTTTTTATTTAACAAAAAATTAAATGCAATACAATTAGACTTTTTTTTTGTCATCGAAAAAGGAATAATACATGGTGAACTTTCTCACATAATTAGGCGTATGTCATCAATTAAAAAAATAAAACAAGCAAAAAAAACGATAAATAATAGATGAAATGTTTTTGTGTACAATAGAGAAAAAGCACATTTTTTCATTATAGAAAGCTGATGATTAAAAATTAGATTTATCGTTAGAAATTATTGTAAGTATTTTAATTTACTTATAAATGCTGGGATTTTTTAATGCTTGGATTTATGATTGCTTAGAGGTTTTCATGAAACGTAAAACATTTTAAATGCCGGATTTCCAAACAACGACCAATTTGTTTATGTTCTATAAAATTTCAGATTTTGGTCAAAATTGATACCAAGGGGTCAACCCTATAAATTAAAAATGACAGAGGTGAGTTAGGCAGAAAAAAGATACTTCTAGTACGTTAAAATAAAAAACGATTGGTGGGGTCTTGTAGCCCGCTTCAAGAATTGATTTTTTCATTTCCATTCAAAAAGAATGAAAATAACAGAAAAACATAGAAGAAAATCAACAAAAGCATATATGAGAAACCAGAGGAATAGAAATAGAAGGAGGGTGACGGTTGAAACGTACACAATAGCCAATTTCTCGTAGCATCAGCGAAATACTAAAGGGCCAAAGGGGCGTTGAAGGATGGAAGGTAGGTGCTGTTGATTTCTTTGATATGGCGAGTTATTGTTGAGCGTTATTTGGTCGCAGTGCTCGCGTATCTATCAATCGGCCTGCATTGTATCCTACAGAGCAAGGCGTCAAAAGCAAAAAAATGAGATAGCGAAGGACTGAAGAATAAAACCTAAGAGAGTTTAGAGTCAGAATTGCCACTTTCTACCAATGCCTAAGGAGGACCCTCTCACGCCATATTGATAATGTAGCATGATAAAAAAGTATTTTTAATTTCTATTTATATGTGATATTAATTTTTAAATATTAGAAGCTTTCAAATAAAAGCGAAATCGGATACAAGAGAATTACAATCAAAAGTAATTAAATATAAAAATCGCGTATATGCATCTCAGGTAAATTTGTATTTACTCTGTGATTGAAAGATGCGATTTTCACAGGAAACAAATTCTAGGGAGAATTTACGAATTAAGTGACTAGATACGAGTGAAAATCCCTTCCGACTTCATTATTCATCCGGCTTCCATTATCACTTACATTCTACTACGACTCTCGCGATTTCCTAAACCGCAGAACTATTGAAATCCTCTTTTCACCGATTGCAAAAGTCGCACGGTTCCACAGAGAGAAATATTCGTATCTTTCTATGTGTATTGTATATAGATCTAGACACAAGTGAAGAAAAAACAGAATGAGGGAAGAAAAATAAGATATGAAACTGATAGGACGGATGTTCAAGTTAGTGTGATTTTTCCATCTCTCTATATTTATTTTGTGTTCCTCCACTATATTTTTTATCTTAAACTCTTTTTGTGTTCCTCGGTTTAAATTATACTTAGAGCATCGAAACAAAAGACCGAAGAAGATTGAACATTTTCTTAGTTTCGTGACCACTTCACCAATAGACAAAATTTTAGTATTTTTCTAAAAATAAATATTTTAAACTTAAAATAATACCAGGATAAGTGTTATCACAATTTTGCACAATTGACAATAATATTAATTAATTAAATAAATAAAGACAAAGGTTCACAACTACCTCCAGACTAGAATATATAATAATAATATTTTATTCTGGAAGTATTTGTGGATCTTTGTCTTTATTTAAGTAATTAATACATTCCCATACGTTAATTTTATGAAGGATTAACATCTCATTTATTTCGTCACCTTATATTAAATATTATTTAAGAAATTAAAATTATCCACTGTGGAACGTCTTAAAGCGATTTACTATCTCAGTTTGATACTTGGGCATTTAGAGTGTTAAAAAAGGTTTTTAGGTCGCCAAGGTTTCAAGTTTTAAGGCTTTGAATTGCTGAAAAGTTACAACTTTAAGTTTTAAACTCCCGAAACCTCAATGATACATAAGACTCAAAATAGAAGCTAAAAAGATAACTCCTCGTTCTAAAGGTAAAGAATTTCCAAAGCTTTCGAATTTTCAAGTCAACAGTAAAACAGCTTTTTGAAAGGTTTTGAAATTAGTGTCCTTTGGTCTGAATAGCTGGATAAAATCTACTGGTCTATTTATTCCGGACTATACTGATCAGCTTGTTTGGAATCTGTTGCTGAGTTTATGTTTAGTGGTGTGTTTATCAAAGGGAGTTGTTTGAAATCAGAGAGTCTTAGAATTCGTGTTTTGCTTTGAGCAGATTGCGGATTTCCTGGTCAAGTTGATATGGCCCTCATATGGGAGAATTGAATTGCACAATAGACCTCGAGTCTGAGCGTAGTGCATCAAATTATGTAATTCCATTTCTCATGATTTCGCTTGAAGTCACAATATACAACAATTCATCAAAAGAACGGGGCTTATTTTAAGTCGTTTTTTGACCAAGAATTGATACGCAGCTTTTTTTAGCCAAAAAGGACCTCAAGTGATTGATTAAATTAAAGAACATCACATGAATGTATCTTGGTGACGCCTAGAAGTGAGACTGAAAAAAAATAAGTTATAGCAATAGTTAATAGGGGACTAATCTACAATCTAGTTACTACATTTCTTGTTTGGACAGCAGAATTTTTCTTGATAATTTTTCATTTATTTTACTATTTTGAAATAAGAATCAATAACTTTCTTAATATTAATCCTTTTTTCCACACGCCATTCTGCATTGGGTTGTTAAAATAGCAAAAATATTAAAGATAATTTTATTATTTAATTTGTAAAAAGGGTTAAATTCTGTTTTCAGAGTGGCCACTTAAACTTGAAAAAAAAATCCATGGTAGTTTCCGGTTTTCCGGAAGTCGAAGTTGAATTTTCGTGAAGAAAATTGATTTTTAACCAAAAAGTTGAATTTACAACCAAATATTTGAACTTTCAAGCAAAAGAAAAGAATTTAAAAATACGTAATTTTTAGTAAAAGAATTGAGTTTACAACCAACGAAGATAAATTCTTAATCAAATATTCGAATTCTTTAAATAAAAAAAATCAACACCAGCTAAAAACAGTCGCATTTTTATGCTAAAAAGCCGAATCTTTTAGAATATTGTTGAATTTTTAACCAAAAAAAGTTAACTTCTCTAGAAAAAGATGAATTTTCAATCGAAAAGGTAAATTTTATGTATAAAATAAGAATGTTTAACAAAACAGTTTAATTTTCGATCAAAACATAATACTTTTTTAAAAACTAGTTAACTTTTCAATAAAGTAATTAATTTTTGAAAGCAATTCATAAGAATGAGCCCTCTTCATCCACCTTGGGGCCCTTCCCAGCTCCCTTCCTCCCAACCCTCCCTCATTACCCTCCTCCTCCTTATTAATAATTCCGAACATAAAATATAAAATTAAAAAATTCTCTCGTAAAAATAATTAAGGAAAAAATATGAATTTCCAATCAAAAATTTAATAGCGAAAGTTTTATCTAAAAAGAATCAATTTTCAGCAAAAATTGGATTATTTATATTTTCAGATACCAAAATTAATTTTCAAGTAACAAAACGGGGTTTCAATATAGTAGTTTAATCATCAACCAAACTGTAGAATTTTTCCTAAAAAAAAGATATGAATTCTAGACAAAAAATATAATTGTAGTCTTTTCAACTAAAGAAAATTCTCTTTTAACCAAAAAAGATTAATGTTTAAGAAAACAGTTGAATTATCAACGACATAATTAAACTTTCAACCAAATAGAGTATTTGACTATAAGAGATGTATCATGGACCGAAAAGACGTTAGTAGAGTTTTCGATTTAAAAAAAAATCTTGCCACCATAAGAAATATTTTTTCAAACAAAAGATCCCGTTTTAAGAATATAGTTGAATTGTACATAAAAAATATTAAAATTTCCAACCAAATTGTAGAAAGCTTGACCAAACGAGATCAATAATAAACGAAAAATATAACAATAGAATCTTACAACCAAAATAATTTTATTTTAAACCAGAATAATTGCGTTTTGACCAGAGAAATATAAATTTTAAACCAAAAAAGATGACTTTTTAACAAAATAGTTGAAGTTTCCAAAATATTATTAAATTTTGAACAAAACAGTTGAATTTTGCAGTAAAAAATATTAATTTTGAAACATAAAATAAAAAAAATAAAAAGACAGGGAACAGGGCAAAGAATGTGTGAAAAGTCTGATTCAATCAACCGCAGTGAAAATTCTGAAAAATTTACAGGATCTAAAATATTTATTTTGGATTTAAGACTGGAAATCATACTTAAATAAAGGTTATTTTTAATTATTATTATAAACATTTCAAAAGGAACTTTTCTTTATCAATTTTGAAAAGGAATTTTATTATTTAAACGATCCAACAAAACAAGCTTTAAATTCCGAAATTACACAGTATAAAAAGGAACATTTATTTTTGAACGAAACTATAACTTTGAAATCTTGAATATATAAAATGATCTTTGATATTTTAACGTAGAAACGCATTTTTTTGAAGAGCTAAATAGTATTTATTACAAAAGTATCAAACAAAACTGAAAGTTTCCTAGTTAAAAAAAACCCAGACATTTTCCTAATGCTCAATTGCCAGAAATTCTGAATTTTTTCCAAAACTAGTAACTTTTTCAGTTTTAAAGATAAATTAATCTACTTTAATTTATCTTGATATAACTTAAATGTGTGGTGTAGAGAAAATATATTTGAACATCCTTTTGTTTCAATTTATCGTAAATTCGAAAACTTTTTTGTTTTATTTTTTGGAACTTTGACATAAAACGCAACGGCCTTTCACACATATGTCAAAATCTAGATGGGAGATGAAAGTCAATCAATATGAATCATTTTGGAGTTCTTTTTGGAAGCAAAATTAAAGGTTTTTGGGAGCCAAAACTTTACTTATTACTCGTTTCTTTTGAAAAAAACAAACAAAAATTGATCAAAAAATAACAAATATCGAGTTATTTTAAAAAGGGGCCTAAAAATTTTTTTCATATTCCGTAAAAAAATATTCAGAAAGCATCCCCAAAACGTAATTTCTCGAATATAAACTTTCGCCAGCCTTCTATTAAAAAAAAACTTGTTTCTCAGAAAATGTGCTCCCGTTTCTTGGAATCACTAAATCATATTGACACCAAGCAAACTAGAACACGAAATTCATAACTTTAATGCCCTTTTTTAAACCAATTCCACGATCAAAAGAGACTCTCTACCGAAATAAAATAAGCTAATAAATAAAACTTCACATAATTAGTTTTACGCTATCATAAAATATTTGATTCTTCTAGTAACCCATTTAGATATGTATGTCAAGACATTTTCGCTACTGAAATATCTACTCCTTCCGAATTCTAGCCTCGCGAGGCTAAATAGCACTTTATCTGTTTTTCCAAAATAATTATAAGAAAACATCTTTTTTGTTGTTGGCTTTTTCGCTATTTATTTTCGCTTTTATTTAGTATTTACGTTAAACTCTTCTGACCGGCAACATGAACGCACAAATAAAATAATATTTTCTTGGATCTATTATTTTTTTGTCCTAAAACATAAAATGTAAAGGCATATATTGTTTAGTGTACATATTTTCGTATATAAATGCGTGTTGCATGAAAGACTGGAGTACACATATGTGGACAAACGTAAGTTATTTTGCAACTATTTAAGATTTACTTTTTTTATATTGGCCTTGTTTTATATGTTTCTCCTGCTCAAACACTACAAAAAGTTTATCGTACGACATCTTTCAAACAAATAAGTATTTTTATAGCACTTTTTGTTTATTAAAGTACGCGACACATTTGGCTTTCAAACGATTTCAATTATGACAGGCACAAATTAATGTTTAATTAAAGAAAGTGATTGATCCTCGTAGTATTTTATCTGGAGAAACTAATGCTGCCGGTGGTTTTATACAAAAAAAAATTAGGTCACGTCACAATTGCAAATTCAATATCTGTCCACATATGTGGACGTCGGCCAGAAGAGCTTAAAATACAGAAAAGAAAAATCCTCTTAGACTACCATATAGAGAAGAGGCTCTTTCCTCCTGCTAGTTTTAAGGAAGGTCCTCCTGAAGGTTATATTTCAACGAAGCTCCCAAGAAATTGATTTGTTATTCAAATATCGTTTCTTAGCGAGAGAGCAAGGGGCTGATGCAAAGGAAACGGGCGAAGGTCCATGGCCTATTAGGCTAATGGACCGTAAAATGGACCAGCTATTTGTATGATAATCCACTTTGAACCAAACGCTAGAAGCTGACGAAACAAAAGTGTCTTATTCGTATTATAACCAAAACACGCGTGACTGGTAAATAATAATGCTAAAATTGATCAAGTCTTTTGTGTTTTAGTGTTTTACGGAAGATGGCCAGACTCCTACCTTACCACCACTTTTTTATTTCCCAAATTATTTTCACAGGAAGCGCCACATCGAGTTGAAAATTGGGGATAATATATATATTATCTAATATATATATATATTACCTTAATATATATATAATATATATATTACCTTTCTTAGTGCTTCTTATAAGAAGCACTAAGAAAGGTGGGCGTGCTCCTAAATTTTAATAATTATGAAAAAGCAACAAAATTTCTATAAAACAAAAAACGCTTTTCAGGATTACACAAATTTAGGATCAGACCCGCCATTCTTAGTG
>JAAAKG020133975.1:0-13993 GCA_010014905.2 Druon quercuslanigerum | reverse complement strand
AACAAAAAAAAAAAAAATATATATATATAATAAAATATCAATAAAATGAAAAAAAAAAGTTTCTGGAGAAAGTTTTTGCCAATCTGCAAAAATTACGTAAATGAGTGCAGGACCCCCACCCCCTTCCTTACTAAATAGAGACAAAACGTCTCGACCCCGCCCCTCGCACACTTGAGCTGTTACATAATTTAAGTACGGTACCTAATCTGGCAAAAACGGTTAGTTGAGCCAAACTATTTAGTTTGCAAGATATGGTTCTGCCATTTTAATAGTTGGTACAAAAATTCTATTAGTTTCAGTGACTATTCAGTTAGTACCCACAACTAAGTACATGGACGTCCCATATAAAAAGATAGCAATGCCATATCTTACAACCTGAATAGTTGACCCAACTAACCATTTTTTTCGGTGTAGATTATTACTTAATGAAACCTAAAAAAGCGACAATAAAAAGTTTCCATAAACCTTATTGTATGCATAGTTGATGGTTATGAATTTCTGATCAGATATGATCGTCATCGAATAATTTGAAAACATCAGTGGATAGGCTTCCGATCCGAGGTTTTGAGCTTGTTCCCTCAATTTGAAGCCATAAAGACATTTAGTACGTTTAATACATTTAGACTGGAGCACTTCAAGGGTATAGTAGAAAGTCTTGTAAGACAGAGAGTATAAGCAATACTGACCTACCACCACCCACTGACAAGATGAGGCTTTTCTCGGATAAAGTTATCCCGGGTAGGCCGAGCCGAGTACCGCGAAGGAATAAAATATGAGTAAAAGGAATTAGAGCATGTGAGAGATAGAAAGAGAAATTTGGGTTTGGACAGAAGGTGAAACTATTAATATTCGAAAGATGAATTTGCCGACAGATGCGACCAGAGTTGGAGGCATGAGCGAAAAAAACGATGTACAAGATCGTTGATGCCAACTGACTGATGAGAAAAGCATAACTCGATACGGAAGGGATTTTCACCAATGCATGGGGAAATGTATTGCACGCTCTTGGTGCTATACGGGGTTTATATTGGAATTTCTCTCCAAATTTTGTCTGTGATAAATAAGTTAGTTAGGGGATGTCCATAAACCACGTTCCGTTGGTTGCCAATATGCCTACGTCACCATGTGATGAGTTAGAAGCTTCGGTAATAAATCGAGAATAACTGAAAATAATTAATCATAATTCGACGATTTCCACACCATTGGAAAGTTTTATAAAATTAATTTCCGAATAAAAAACTTATGGTTACGTTTCGAGACCAGTCTAGTTACAGCATCAAACCTTGGTTAAAATTTGAAATTCGGAGGAAAAAAACGAATTGATGTGTAGAAGACACATTGAGAAAATCCAGTGTAAGTGCTCACATTTATTTTAAGATTTCTTAAAGAGATCGTTTTTAATTATGCAATGAATGTGGAGGAAAAAGTTAACTGTTGTAAATGTTTTCGAGAAAATTGAAAATTCGGACTGAAAAAGTTCTATGATAAAATCTTTTGCTAAAGTGAGATGCAGAATGATCTACACTTCCGTCTTGCTGTATGAGGGCTAGTGAAAATATTTACAACACTTAATTTTTTACTCCACATTCATTAAAAAATTAATAATGATCTCTTTAGGAATCAGTTGAATTTTCAACTAAAAAAGATTTTCAAACAAAATAGATGATTTTCAAACTCAAAAAGACGAATGGTCAAGAAAATAATAATTTGTAAACAATCAGATGCCTTAAAAACCAAACAGTGAAACTTTTAATCAGAAAAGATGAATTTGTGACAAAACAAATAATATTTTAACAAAATAGTTGGATTTTTATCTAAATAGATGGATGTTTATCCAACAAAAGATGCTTTTCAAAGAAAGAAAGATCTATCTAGACCTATTACAAGGCGAATTTCAAACAAAATACACGAATTTCCAAACCAATAATTTGAATTTGCAACTAAGAAAGATAAGTTTTCAAACAGTTCAAAAATTAATTTTCAACAATAATAAAAATGTCAGCCATTTAAAATGAAAAATACAAAGTTTTAACAAAATAATTGAATCTTTAACCAAAAAGACGAATTTTCAAAAAACAAGATTAATTTTGTACTTAAAAAACAGATTTTCAAGACATAAATCAATTTTCTACCAAGCGTTGGATTTCCATCCTATAAAGGATACATTTTCAAACCAAAAAGAAATAGGTAAATGTTTCGTTAAAAAATTAATTTTTAACTCCAAAAATCGATTAGTCAATAAAATAGTTACATTTTTAAATAATTAAATAATGTTTAACAACGTGGTTCAAATTTAAAGCAATTAGTTGACTTGTCTAGAAAAAAAGATAAATTTTCAATGACAAAATTTTAGAGTTAAATTTTTAACTCAAAACGATCAATTTCCAGCCGAAAATGAATAAGTAAAATTTTCAGGTAAAGGAATTGATTTTCAACTAAAAAAGACGAATTTTAAACAAAATCGTGAAACATTGACTAAACAGGAGATTTTTTAATCAAAAGGGATGAATTCTGAACGAAAAATATAATAGCAGACTTTTCAATTAAAACGAATCAAGTTTCAACGTTAAACTTTCTTCTCAAATAATTGCAGTTTTAACCAAAAATATAAATTTTTAACAAAAAAGTTAATTTATAACAAAACAATTTGATTTTCAAACGAAATTATGAATCTTCTCCCGAAAATTAAATTTTTTACAACGCAGTTCAACTTTTAACCAAGTTTTCAGCAGAAAATCTGAATTATTGAAAAGAAGTGCATTTTAAACTAAATAGTTTACTTTTCTAGGAAATTGTTGATTTTTCGAGCTAAAAATACGAAATTTCTATGAAACATCTTAATTTTGTACTCTAAAATACGAATTTTCAACAGAAAAGTTGCTTTAAAAGGAAATATATGCATCTTTAACTGAACTTATTCATCTGCTTCAACAAGAAAATGAATGTTTTATAAAATAGTTAAACTGTAAACCAAGTAGTTGATTTTGAAACCAAAAAATATGCATTCTAAACGGAACATGTAATAGTTGAAAGATTTCCAATTGACCAAGAAGAACTACTATATACTACCAACAAGACGAATTTTCGACTAATAAAGATCAATTTATAATTAAAAATGTTAATTTTTTATAAAAAACGGAAAAATTATATTTTTAGTTATAAAATTAATTTTTATACAAAAAGAAAAAAAACTTTTCAACAAAATAGTGAAACTTTTACCAAAAGGAATACATTTTGAACTTAAGCGATGAATCTATAAAAAATGTTTTTTGACGAAAGAAGTCAAGATTGAACTAGATAGTGGAATTTTCAAAGAAAAAGTTGATTTTTTAACCAACAAGATTAATTTGCTTAAAAATATGAATTTTTAACCAAATAGTTAAGTCTTTAACTAAAATGGTTCAATTTTCAACCAAGAACGTAATAATTACATTTTTAGCCTGAAACTAATAGTTGATATTTTAAACAAAATAATATGTTAATTTTAAATCAAAAGTAACTGAATATAACAAAAAAAAATTAGTTGGAACAAAAAATGTAATAGTCAATATTTCAACTAAAAAGATTTTAATTTTTAAGCAAAAGTAGTTAATTTCAAACAAAAAACATGATTTTCTAACAAAATAGTTGAAATGAAATTTCTGCAGAAAAAGAGGAATTTTAAAGCCAAAAAGACTGAATTTTCAACCAAGTAGTTAAATTTTAAACGAAGGCCGATAAATTTTTAAGCAAAAATAGTTATTTTACAGTTCAAAGAATTTATTTTTAACAAAAAATAAAAATGAATTTTGAACATAATGGTTGAATTTTGATCCAAGGAGATGAATTGTCAACTAATAAAATTAATTTTGATAAAAGTGGTTTATTTTTAAAGTAACTAGTTAAGTTTTTAATGAAGAAGATTAGTTTTCTACTAAACAGGATAAATTTGTAATGAAATATTTGATGTTGGTGCGGAGTAGTTGAATTTTCAACTAAAATTGGCCCATTTTCGACCAATAATGGAATAGAATCTTTAAACAAAAAAAATAATTTTTAAAAAAGTAGTGAAACTTTCAATCTCATACAATTTTTAAATTTTTAACAAATTATTTGCATTTTAACTAAGAAATAAATTTTTTGAACTATCTCTAGTTTAGCTTCTTCAGGGAAAACGTTAGAAAAAATACCATATCATTAGCTCTAAAGAGAAAAATTTCGATCAAAAAATATAGTAAACGTCACAACCAAAAGAAAGAGAGTTTAAGCCAAAAGTAGTAGGATATGTTCTTACTGGATTCTATTAATTCAATTCGAATTTAAGCGAAAAAACGACAGAGAAACAGAGAAAAAAAAGAATTCATAAAAAAGGGAAAAAGAGTGTAAAGTATGAAATATGAAAGTGATAAAGTTTTTCGGGAAAAAGATCGAATCTCGTCGCTCCACTGGGTCGGGTGCTTTTCCATTAAGCTATTAGAGAGATCGAAATAAGAATATTTTTTTCCAAAAATAGACGTTATCACAAGCGTGCATCAATAGCGCATATTTCTGTAAAAAGATTCTTCTTTGGATCTCTCTGATAGCTTAATGAGAAAGCACCCGGCCGGCAATCGGAAGTTCTGTGGTTCGATTCCCAGTGGAGCGATAAGAGTAGATATTTTTAAAGAAAATTGCAATTTTTAAATCTCTTAAATTTCTTTTCCATCTCATCAAAAAATTACGTTAAGTATTTTCTGCTATTTGAAGAGTTAACTTGTTCGATAGGTTGATTTCCACGTTCACGGTGGTGAAAACGATATCTACACTGATCGATGGCAACTATCTGTAATGATAATACAGATTCCTTTAAATATGAAAGAGATTTTCAAACTTATTAAATTATTATCGAACTATGCCACCCCTGTTAACAATGATTGAGAAAATATTTATACTGAATTAATTTTTGGTGTGATTTATACATATTTATTTTTATATCTTGTAGAAATTGTGAATCATTTTTCTTGTGAATCATTTTTGCGAATTCCAGACTAACAAATCCATTCCTTTTCGAAGAACTGGTGTAAGTAATCGGTTACATTAATTTTATATGTCACTCCATTAGTACGCGAGGGAACTTTATGTTTTAAAAGTCATCGCCTTGGAATGAAATTTAGGAAGCCAGGCAGAAATCCTCTACTGCCCACGTGAAATTTCTCTATCAGTCAGTCTAGCCTAAATCTCTTGTCATTCGTTTTGTTGATAGTGTTCTCGTAATAGTTTACCCCATTTTTCTCTAGAATATAAATTAGAATATTCTGAGTAACTTTATATATTATCTTGATGAAGTCAATTTTCGGGTTAACAGCCTAGAGAATTTAAATTTAACTCTGCTGATTCATAATTTTTTCATTTTTACTGTATCGGAATCTTACGAGATTTTCGTCTATAAAAGATTAAGTAATTTGTCGATTTGTTTAAAATTGTTTACAAATTCAACTCTTCAGTTGTAAATTCAACGGATTGATTAAAAATGAAGTTTTTAAAAAGATTTATCTTTCTTAATTGAACTAAGTTGAAAATCTAGGTTTTAAAGTGAAATGTTTTCTAAAACATTAAAATGTTCAGGTAAAAATGCTAGTATCATATTTTTGGTCTACAATTCATCTCATTGGTTACAAATTACACTATTTGGTGAAACTTTTAAATATTTCGTTGAAAATTCAGCTATTTGAAAAAAGTCATCTTTATTGGTCGGAAGCCAATTCTTTTTATTGAAAAATGAACTATTACATTTTTGGTCCAGAATTCAACTCTTTTAGTTACAAATTCTACTATTTGGTTGAAAATTTAACTCTTTTTTTTTAAAAAGACAAATTTTTTGGTTGAGAATTACACTTTTTGTCGAGCTTTTGTCTTTCTGGTTAGAAAATTTATATTTTTGTGGAAAAGTCATATTCTTTTGATGGAAAATTCATGTTTATTAATTGAAAGATCGTATAATATAGTAGTCGTAAGATTCGTATTTTTATCATTAAAATTGAACTCTTTAGTTGAAAATGGGTTTTGGTTGAAGTTTAATTTCTTTGTCTGAAAATGCAGTCATTTAGTTGAACATTTATATTCGTAGGTTACAAATTCATCTATTTGATAAAAAATGCAGCTTGCTTTTAAAAACTTATCTCTTTTTTTTAAATTAGACTATTCCGTTTCAAATTCAACTTTTTTGGTTGAAAATGCATTTTCTGAGTTCATCTTTCTTGGTTGTAAAAGAACTTTTTTGTTGAAAATTTGTCTTTTCGGATTTCAATGCCAAATGTTTTTTAAAATATTCAACTTTTAGCTACAAAAAACTCAACTCTTTTGTTAAAAATTTGTCTTTTTTATGTTCAACATTCATCTTTCTTTTTTGAAATTTAAGTATTTTGTTTAAAAAATCATTTGTTTTGGTCGAAAGCTTATTATTCTTAATTGTAAAATCTACTATCATATTTTTGGTTTTAAACGTATCTCTTTTAGTTACCAATTCTACTACTTAGTTAAAAAATTTTATTTATTTTTTGTTAATAAATCAATTATTTCTACAAAAAGTCATCTTATTTTTATAGAGAAATCAACTTTTTTGTTAAACGTTCTTTTTTTTACATAAAATTCATATTTTGTGGAAAAATCATCTATTTTAGTTAAAAATTCTTGTTTATTACTTGAAAACACAACGATTTTTTAAAAAATGCCTTTTTTGCCTAAAAATTCAACTATTTAGTTGAAAATGCAACTATTTTTAGTTGAATGTTTTATTATTTTTTGTCTGAAAATTGCATCATTTAGCTAAAGAATTATTATCGTAGGTTGCCAATTCATCTATTTGATAAAAATAGTAACTTGTTTTTGGAAATTTCATCTCTTTTGCTAAAAGTTTAATTATTCAGTTGAAAATGTGACTGATTGGTTAAATGAATTTTTTTTAAATTCATCTTTTGTGGTTAAACATTAACTTTTATGTAAAAAATGCATTTTTAAGGGTTTAAAAGTCAGATCTTTTTCAAAACATTCGACTTTCCAGCTTGAGTTCAGAATTCATATTTCTAATTGGAAAAATAAATATTTAGTTTGAAAAATCATTTTTTTTTTGTCTAAAGCTAATTCATTTTAATCGTCTTTTTCAGTTACAAATTCTACTGTTTAATTGAAAATTTATTTATTTTTGTTAATAATCTAACTATTCCAATAAAAAGTAATCTTTTTTGGTAGTAAAATCCAGTTCTTTGTAGAAATTTCGTCTTTTTGTACATATAAAACCCGCATTTTTATAGAAAGGTCATCTTTTTAAGTTGAAAATTTAACTTTTTTTGAAAAAAAAAATTTTAAACTAATAGTCTTCTCTTTTGCTTTAAAGTTCAACTATTTAGTTGTAAATGCAACTGTTTAAATGAAAAAAAAATTTTTTATTTACTTTTTTGTTCAAAATTCATTTTTTTATTAACAATTGATTTACTGCGGTTTCGAGGTCAAATTAAAAAATTTGATTTTCTAGCTATAAAACTTGGCTCTTTTTTGAAAATCAAAGTTGAAAAAATCTTGAAAATTTTCTTTTTTTCTGGATGTTCCTGATTACTGTGTACTGTACTTTGCTGTAAAAAAGAGACCTCTTGAAAGACATCTTCTTAGGGTGTAGGTTTTTCCGTGGGGAGTAGGTCGCTATAATATTAATGAACGTCATTTTTAGCGCTCTGATGTACCCAGAGAAAAGAACCTGTTTCGACCCTCGAACATAAATTATACATAAGCATAAGTTGAAGTTACTTCTTAATTTTGAATTTTACCCAGTTTTCATTACTTGCGCGCTTTTTACCTTTACTTTACATACTAAACAAATCAAGTAAAGTTAAATTATTTTTTAAATAAGTCTAATTAAATTGAAACTTTTTTTTACTCCTAAACTTAAATTAATTATTTATCTCTTCTAAGAGTCGTTTAAAAAGTACATAAAGCTATTTAAAAAATTTTTTCCACGCCCGCACATTTTTTTTATAGTCAAAATTCTTTATTCGATTTCATTTCATAAACGCTTAAAATACATCATAATAATATGTACACTATTACATTTTAAATAAAATAGTTCAATCTCCAATTTAAAATGACGAATATTTATTGAGTAGATAGCTGACTTTTATTCAGCCTAAAAAGGTGAACTTGTAACCAAAAAGTTGCAAGTGCAACAAAACAGTGGAACTTTCAATAAAAAAAGATGAAATTAAAAAAAAAAAGATTCAATTTTCAAACAAATAGTAGATTTTTCAAGCACAGAAGACTAATTTGTTAGAGAAAGTTGAATTCTCAAGAAAAAAGTTAATTTTAATTTTAGAAAACATGAATTCCAACCAAAAATAGTTGCATGTTTAACTACATTCTTGAATTTTCCTACCCAAATAGAAAAATTTTCAACAATTCGTTTAAATTTTGGAAGAAAACGATGACTTTAAAGAAATAGTTGGATTTTCAACAAATAACTATTCTAGTATTCAACTATTGTATTTTAAAGATTTGATGGAATCACGTTTTTCAGAAATCATTTATGTTTTGTTTTGAAGATTTACATTTTTAGTTAAAAATTCATCTCTTTGGTTGAAAGTTGAACTACTTTGTAAAAAAAAATTTTTTAATTGAAACTTCAACTACTTGAGTAACATTTAAACTACATTGTAAAAAAATAATTAAAGACTAATGCCTTTGGTTAAAAATTTAACTGTTTAGTATATAAAAATCCATCAGTTTCGTGGTCCAACAATAATTTGGATTAACTGTTATTTTTTTCTTGAGTGAATACTCTTTATTTGTTAAAAATTTATCTTCCTGGTTACAAAATTCTTTTTTTTCGTATAAATTAAATTGTATATTTAATTCTTTTGTTGAAGATTCCAGTATTTTGTTAAAAAGTCATTTTGTATAGTAGAAAAGACACTTTTTTTGTTTAAAATAAATAAATATCACATTTTTACTTTTGTAACTGAAATACTGTTTTTTCCGTTCATAAAAAAATCTATGTTTAAAAAATTACAAGAATAAACTGCTAGTATTTGAATATTAGTGATCAAGGAAAATGAAAAATTAGTCACGAAAAGATCAAGGAATTTTAAAAATGAAGTTCTCTGTCACCCTACTTAAATCTACTAGCAGTATTTCGGGAGGGGTGATATATTGTTTAGTTTTGTTACAGAGAGATCGGGGGGGGGGGGGGGTCTTTGAGAGGGCCTATAATCCGTTATGTAATTTAAATACGGTCCCTTATCCAAAATTGTATGCTGAATAATCAGAGAATCGCAAGTAGAAACTGGTTTTGAACACCATAGTTGCCTTCTGTGTACCGTACGGCGTACCCGGGGGCCGTAGGGCTTAGATAATTGAGGTTTTCCGGTCACTGCCTTCTAAAGTCACCACAATTATCGTGTCCAGCGAAATTTGGCAGAGCCCCCTTTTCCACAGAGGAGCAATTTAATCAGCTCGGTAAATCGTCTCTTTTAGTCGTAACATCTCGTAAGTTAGGTAAGCGTATGATAAAAATAACTGGTCAAGTTGCGGATGAAGCAATGTATGAGTACAAGAGATGTATTTTAAAACGGAAGTGTCCCTATGTATATTTGATATATTTATATATAGTATAGAAAAGACTGCTACTAGATACACGTCGATTCACAACGCTTGTGCATGAATTAAGAGATGTTTGCTGCTCTGCATTATGAATCATCGACCTAACTTATAAGACTCTCAACCCAGCTCTAACCGACCTCCATGGCGCAATAATTCATTGCCACATTAAACGCCTATTTCACGGCCTAATTTGTACACCCGTTTCATTTCATTATATGGGTAATTCTCCCGAATCACCATTTTACAGGGAAAACCTGTAAAACAAAATAATACACATAATACGTTTATAATATGTGCCATTGAGCAAATTATGAATTTTCCTTCAAGGTCAAACTTTTTCCGATAAGATCTGAATTTAACTTTTGTTCCAGTGCTTAACTGAGCGTACCAATGTTCATAGGGTAAGAGAACAAAAAAGAAGAAAAAGAATAGTTATCTGCAATATAATTAATGAAGAAGTATGAAAAGAACAAGAGATGATCCTTCGTAAAGTAAAGTTGTTTTAAATTAAATTTTACTAAAAAATGATCTCCTTTCGCTCCACTGGAAATCGAACCACAGAACTTCTAATTGCCGGTCGAGTGCATCCTTTTTCATAAATACAAATGTACTGTATTATCATCAGGGAGATAATAACAGAAAAATTCTTAAAATCTTTTCAGACTAGCTGGAGCTATGACTTAAAATTTGTTTTAAATTTAATTTTTCTGGAAAAAGATCTTTCTCTCTAGTAGCTTAAGGGACAAGCATCTGACCAGCAATCGGAAGTTCTGCGGTTCTGTGATTAAAACAAAGTTTAATTCGCGGCGCCATCTAGTCTGAAAAAACGTTAAGAATTTATTTGTTATTATCTCTCTGATTATAATAGAGATTCCTTAAAAAAGGAAAGTTTATCCTACAAAGGGCCCTTTGGTATGCTGCCAATAACAGATTAATAAATAATGTGATTGATTTTCTTCTGGTTGATGCAACTTTTTCCTCATGGATGTTTTCAGTCAAGTCAAGCAGTGAAAATGGTAGTAGGTACATCACGTTCTTCATAAACAAATCTACGAAAAATTACTATACCAAATTAGGCATCTCTGAATTTCGTTGCTCCTCGGTATCATTGTCGTCATCAGATTTTAAAGGTTCTTGTTTCTTCATACTATCCAATATCTCACTATCTGTATGTTCAGTAGCATTAATAAATTAGTATCCACATCAACAAAGTGTGCAAAGTTTATATCTGTGAATCCTAATCTTCTATGCAGATCAGTTCACTCTTTTAAAATATCAACAATTTCAAATCAAGTACCACCCTAACCTTATCCGAAGCCTTGATCAATCTTCTTATGATTCTCTTTTTGAAATTAACTGTAATGTTCTAGATAATTCCTTGATCCATTGGTTGCAATTTTACAGTTATATTTTTAGTAGATAGATAAACGTTTATTTTTCAGCCTGCTGGCCTTAAAAAATTGACTTGCTTACACACTATCTCTAAGCCGCTCGCTTTTATGAACTTGCCTTCCTCTCTTCGCCTCGCCTCAAACGAATGTCAAAACTTTCTCGCTTTGCCTCCTCTCGCTTTGTCTCCTCTCGCTTTGCCTACAATATGTACAATTTTTTTAAACTTACTTCCTCTCCTATATACAATCTTTCCTAGTCCATTCCTATTCCTCCTTCTTTCTCTTCTTCTCTATCTAACCCAACACCCCCTTCATCCATGTCACTGCCCTTTAGTCCCCCCTTTTCACACAACAATACCTGTATGCTTATCCCACTCCTTTTCACCTATTCACACTCCTCCAACCAGTGCTCCACTTTTGCATTTCCACCTCCCGCACAATTCACACATCCTCTTCTCTTCAGAAAGCCAGAACCTATTATAACCCTCCATGCATCCGCATCTCATTCTCGCTATAAGTTCCTGACTTCCTTGCTCTCCTTTCTCACACAAATTTTGCGCTCTTTCCCTTGGCATAATCCACACATAATTCCCGTTAAACCTGGACTCTCTTATTCTCTCCTCCCCTGCTTCCTTCTCTCTCTCTCTCCATGCTGTTTATTTTAACCAACTCATATACGTCTGTTCTCCTTCTCCCACCAGCACTCCCTAACCAGCTTACTTCTTCCCTCTTCCAAAATTTTTTTCTCATATATATACGTTCGGTTCACGGTTATAATCCCTAAACTCGTTCTTCCTGTTTCCCTCCTGACAATATAGTTCGGCGTATTTCTTGCTAACCCCAGTGTCAAAGTTACAATAATACTCAAATATAAGAACTTTCCGATTGTCCTTTTGGAATTAAAATCAATATTTTGAACCCAGTCTTCATGTGTGAAACTGGTAATTGCACATTTTTTATTGTCCTTGTAAAGCACTGGTAAAGACTTGACTCCCTGGAAACACCCTGGATTCTTTGATTTGCTTATTACCAATACCTTTAGTTTTTATTGAACAGAAATATTAGCGCGACAATAAAAGTAAGAGGATATTTCCTCTTCTTTCTACTATGACATGTGGTCACATCAAAAAAAAAGATTGTACAGTGGTTATCATAACGAAATTATCATCAACAGGGGATTTGAAAAAGTTTGAATTATGAAAAATTCGTATTATCGAAGTTTCGCTGTAGTATATTATGCAGCAAGGGGACTTTATTGACAAGTAGTCAAAATATACACTCGTCAATAACTACCCTCTGGATATGGTCGTTTTTATCATGCCCGTGGAGCCAACCTTAAGTGCCACTTTTCAAGTGGCAGTTGCAGTGGCAGTCAAAAAGTATTACGTCAGAGATATATAGTAGCTATTAAATATCAGCTTATGCATATATCTTCTTCATCGTTTTTGATGTCATAGATATATAATGGCCAGAAAATACCTATGAACTAAAAAGGGGAACATCAGGTTCGCAGAACAGGCATGAAAAACGATCGTATTTACGCGTGTGCTACATAATGAAATTTTATAATCAATTTTTTCCAAAAAAAGATCTTCTCCTTCGCTCCGTTGGGAATCGAATCGCAGAATTCCCGATTGCTGGTCGCGTGCTTTTCCCTTAAGATATAAGAAAGATTTTTCAGAAACACACGCATTATTTTTCCAGCTGTTACGTATTCAAACTTTTAATGGAATCTGTATTATCATCAGAGAATAACAGAAATTCTTAACGTCTTCTCAGACTAGATAGAGCTATGAATTAAATTTTTGTTTAAATAATTTTTTTCAGATATAAGACCTTTTTTTATTGGAAGTTCATAATTTTTTCAATGAAAACTTAACAATTTCATTTGTTAAAATTTGATCTTTTTTAGTTTAAAATGTCCAACTGGTTGAAAATTCAACTATTTGATTATAAATATATGTATTTTCGTTTAAATTCGTCTTTTTTGTCAGAAATTTAATCTTCTTGCTTGAAAGTTAACCTTTTTTTTAAATGTATCTATTTTGTTGAGAATTCATCTTTTTCAGTAAAATTTATTTCATCTTGGTTAAACATTAAGGTTTTTACTATTTTAGATCGCTTGAGTACAGGATGTCATGCCTATTACATGTAAAAGGAATGAAATTTGGGGGTCGAATACGGAAAATAGTTAATATAATAAAAAAAAGGTATATATATATTTGTGATTATTTAAGAATATTATTAACTAGCATGATCTGGAAAATGTATATAATATTTATTCGTTTTGTACAAAAAATTTTTGAAACAAGCGAATATGATACATAATGCCTTATACTATGTATAAACTATACATAATTTTTCAGCCTGGAAAATATCAAAGAAAAAATAAATTAGAGGCACAATGATAATTTCGAGAGAATCACTCACATATTGGGTAGTTCCTTTGCCCGAAGCTTGCACCAACTTCCATCTCGTGAAGTACATTTCCAAATTCATATTATTCCAGGGCCAGATTTGCATCAATATGATATATGATATTGATGCAAATCTGGCTTTAACATGACAAAGCAAACTCAGAAGGTTTCCAAAGAAGAATAATTTTTCCACAAAATTGAACTGATGAAACTGAAATTTAGATTTTAACTACATAAAAGAGAAGTTGACTCTATCAAAAAAGGTGTGGAATTTTTGCACCACCAATTTTGTAAATAAAAATGTCCAAATAAGTAATTTTATTTAATGATAATATTTATTTCTAAATGTTTCTTAACATTATTGATAGAAGAGAAAATTTTTGTTTAAAATAATTTTGAAATGTTAAAAAATAATTCTGATCTTAACATTTTGTTTTCGCACTCTCATTTACAAAATTTTTCACACTTTTAAGGAGATGAAAAAATCAAAATTTTCTCGAATCACTTGAACTACTTAGAAAAGCTGTAAACTGCTTGAAATGCTTTGAAAATTCCTAAAATCTTTTTAAAATGTAATAAATT
>JAAAKG020133973.1:0-13994 GCA_010014905.2 Druon quercuslanigerum | reverse complement strand
AAGGAAATAAATTCTTAACCGCAAAAACATGAATTTTCAATAAAAAATATAATAGTTGATATTACAACAACGAGCAATTTTTATTTCAATCCTTAATCAAAAAGGTTCGAATTTCATACAAAATGCAATAATTTTTAACCAATTAGTTAAATTTTTATTTAAAATCTGGAATTTTTGGTTTTTTAAAATTGAATTTTTTAGAAAAAAGTTGAAATCTTGACCAAAAGTAGAATTTTCTTCCTAATTGTGTAATTTTCAATCTCAAAGAAGGAATTCTGCAAAAACGAGTTGAATTTTAAATTCTGAAATATAAATCTTTATTTAAAAAAATAGAATTTAAGCCCAAATAGTTCAACTTTTAAACAAAAAAGACAAGTTTTCTCTAAAACACTTGAATTTTTAAATCAAAAATAATAATTTTCAAAAAAAAAGTTTATTTTTAAACAAAAAGTTAAAATTTTAATTTAGATACTTATTTCCCAGCATCGCTAACATTTACAAAAGCACATAATTGCAATATAGGTGTTTTAAAGAACAAATAAACTTTTATTATCAAAATTAAAATTTATTATTCAATTACCTAACTGTAAGGAATAAAAATTTATTTACTTTATTTAAATAAATTCATGCTCACTAATTGATTGATTGATAAACAATTATATTCATCAAAAAATTTAAATAATTCTCACCTCACATTTTTCTAACAATTTTAATTCTTCATAGACTTTCACACTAATTTCATAAAAAAATTAATTATATGTACATATAATTTTAATCTCAGAATGCAGATACTCATTTCACAGCATCACAAAATTTACAAAAATTATGTAATTGTTTCTGTGAATTTTTACCATGCAAATTAAAGGTTAAAAATGTATACCTTTTGTTGAAAAGGCGCCTTTTTTAAAAGAAAATTAATATTTTTGTTTTAAAATTAATTTTTTTTATTACAAATTTTACAACTAGGGTTTAGAGTGGAAATACTTTCTTAAAAATTGAACTTTTCGGTTGAGAATTCTCGAATTTTATTAAAAATTCGTTTTTTGTAGTAAATCAAGCTTTTTGACAAAAAATTTATCTTTTTTAGTTAAAATTTTAACTTTTTGGTTTAGAATTCTTGACTTTTGATAAATTTTTTTTTGAGAAAATCAATCTTCCTGTTTGGAAATTCATCTTTTAAATTAAAAATTCAACATTTAGTGTTTATAAATGAAATACTTTCTACTACTAACTACAAAAAAGCCATTTTTCGTTGAAAATTAAAAATTTTAGTTAAAAATTCATCTGTTTTATTGCTTTGGTTAAGAAACCTGAAATTTTTTTAAAAAATTTATCATTTTCGCAGTAAATTAATCGTTTTATGAAAAATTTATCTTTTTAGTTGAAAATTCATCTTGTTGGTTGAGAATTCTTGAATTTGATTAAAAATTTGTCTTTTTGGGTAGTAATTTAACGTTTTTGTTTAAAATTTTTTTTTTTTTTGATTAAAATTAATCTTTTTGTTTAAAAATTCATCTTCCTGATAAAAAATTTAACAACTAGGGTTTATAGTTAAAATACTTTCTTAGAAGTTCAACTTTTTGGTTGAGAATTCTTGAAATTTGTAATACTTCGTTTTTTGGTAGTAAAGTAATCTTTTTATTTAAAGTTTCATCTTTTTGGTTAAAAATTAAACAATTATGTTTCAAATTTAAACTAATTTAAAAAATGCTATTTTTATTGAAAATTGAAAATTTTAGTTAAAAGTTCATCTGTTTCATTGGTTTAGTTAAGAACTCTTGAATTTTTAAAAAAATTCATCATTTTCGCAATAAATTAATCGTTTTGTGAAAAATGTATGTTTTTATTTGAAAATTCATCTTGTTGGTTGAGAATTCTGGAATTTGAATAAAAATTTGTCTTTTTTTGGTAGTAATTTAATGTTTTTGTTTAAAAATTATTTTTTTGTTGAAAATTAATTTTCTTGTTTAAAAATTAATCTTTTTAATTTAAAATTTAACAACTAGGAATTATAGTTGAAATACTTTCTTAAAAGTTCCACTTTTTGGTTGAGAATTCTTGAAATTCGTAAAAAATTAGTTTTTTGGTAGTAAAATATTCTTTTTATTTAAATTTTTATCTTTTTCGTTGAAAATTAACAATTTTAGTTAAAAATTTATATGTTTATTGGTTTGGTTGAGAACTCTTAAATTTGATTAAAACTTCGTAATTTTTTGTAGTGAATTAATTTTTTTGTGCAAAAATTTATGTTTTTAGTTGAAAATTGATCTTATTGGTTGAAAATTCTGCAATTTTATTAAAAGATCGTCAATTTTCGTAGTGAATTAATCTTTTTGTTTAAAACTTAATCTTTTTTATTCGAAAGCTCAACTTTTGGGACGAGAATTCTTTAATTTTTTTTTTAATTCGTCATTTTTTGTATTAAGTTAATCTTCTTGTTTGAAAACTTATTTTTTTGTTTAAAAATTCAACTTTTTGGTTCAGAATTCTCAAATTTTGTTAAATTGTTTTTTGTAGAAAAATAATCTTCTTGTTTAAAAATTCCTCTTTTTAATAAAAAATTTTACAACTAGGGATTACAGTTGAAATACTTTCTTAACAGTTCAACTTTTTGGTTGCAGATTCTTGAAATTTATACAAAAATTCTTTTTTTTGGTTGTAAATTAATCTTTTTATTTAGAGTTTCATCTTTTTAGTTAAAAATTAAAAAATTAAAATCCAAATTTAAACTAATTTAAAAAACGCCATTTTTCGTTGAAAATTAAAATTTTTAGTTGAAAATTCGTCTGTTTGATGGGTTTGGTTGAGAACTGTCGAATTTCATTAAAAATTCGTCATTTTTGGTAGTTAATTAATCGTTTTTTGGAAAAAGTTATCTTTTTAGTTGAAAATTTGTCTTGTAGGTTGAGAATTCTGAAATTTTATTAAAAATTCGTCAATTTTCGTAGCAAACTAATCTTTTTGTTTAAAAATTAATCTTTTTTATTTGAAAGTTTAACTTTTGTGATGAGAATTCTTTAGCTTTGTTAAAAATTCGTCATTTTTAGTATGAAATTAATCTTTTTGTTTGAAAACTTATTTTTTTGGTTAAACATTCAACTTTTTGGTTTAGAATTCTTGAATTTCGTTTAAATTTTTTTTAGACAATTAATCTTCTTGTTTAAAAATTCGTCTTTTTAATAAAAAATTTAATAACTAGGTATTATAGTTAAAACACTTTCTTTTTTAATTTGTTCAAGTATGAAACCTAATTCTTTAAATTTCAAATAAAAAGATGAAACTTTAAATAAAAAGATTAATTTTCTACCAGAAAAACGAACTTTTTACAAATTTCAAGAATTCTCAATCAAAACGTTGAACTTTTAAGAAATAAAGAATTATTTTTTAACTTTTAAGAAAGTATTTCAAATTTAAACCCTAATTGTTAAATTTGTAGGTAAAAAGATGAATTTTTAAAAAAGAAGATTATTTTTCAACAAAAAAAGAGAATTTTTAAACAAAAACATTCAATTACAACCTAAAAAGACGAATTTTAAATCAAATCCAAGACTTCTTGAACAATAAGATGAATTTTCAACTTAAAACATAAATCTATTCACAAAAAGATTAATTCACAACCAAAAATGACGAATTTTTAATAAAATTGAAGACTTCACAACCAAACCAATCAAACCGATGAATCTTTAACTAAAATTTTTCATTTTTAATGAAAAATGGCATTTTTTAAATTAGTTAAAATTTGGAACCTAATTGTTTAATTTTCAAACAAAAAGATGAAACTTTAAATAAAATATTATTTTGATAAAAAAAAAAATGAATTTTTTCCAAATTGCAAGAATTTCAACTAAAAAGTGGAATTTTTAAGGAATAAAGAATTAATTTTTAACTTTTAGGAAATTATTTCAACTATAAACCCTAGTTCTTAAAATTTTAATTACAAGGAATCATTTTTAAACAAGAAGATTAATTTTCTACTAATAAATTCAACAAAATTCAAGAATTCGAAACCAAAAAGTTGAATCAACAGTCCCATAGTTGAATTTCTGACTAAAAAAAAACTTTTAAACAGAATGAATTATTTACTACCGAAAAAAGGCGAATTTTTAATGAAATTAAACAGTTCTCAAGCAAAAAGTTGAAGTTTCAACTAAAAAAACTAATTGCAAACAGAAAGATAAATTTACTACCAAAAAATTTTGAAAATAATTCAAGAATCCTCACCCATGAAGTTAAATTTTCAACTAAAAAATATGAATTTTGAAAGAAAAGAATAATGTTGTACGAAAAAATTACAACTTTTTAACAAAATTCAAGAATTATTATAAACCAAGAAAGTTGAATTTTCTTCGAAAAAGAATAAATTCGCAAACAAAAAGTTTAATTTACTATCAGAAAAGATGATTTTTTAATAAAATTCAAGAACTCGCAGCCAAGAGGTGGAATTTTCAACTAAAAAGGATACATTTTTGAACGAGAATATTAATTTACTAATAAAAATGACAAATTTTTAATAAAATTTAAGACATCTCCACCAAAAGGTTGAATTTAACAAAAAAAAAAGAATTTTTGAACAAAAACATTAATTTACTACCCAAAAATACGAATTTTTCATCAAATTCAAGAGTTTTTAGCAAAACCAATCAAGCGGATGACTTTTTAACTGAAATTTTTTATTTTCAACGAAAAATGGGATTTTTTTAAGTAGTTCCAATTTAAAACCTAATTGTTCAATTTTCAACCAAAAAGTTGAATTTTGAAGAAATAAAGAATTATTTTTTAACTCTTAAGAAAGTATTTTAACTATAAACCGTATTGTTAAATTTCTAATGAAAAAGATTAATTTTTGAACAAATAGATTAATTTTCTACAAAAAAAAATTAACAAAATTCAAGAATTCTAAACCAGAAAGTTTTATTTTTAACCAAAAAATATTAATTTTCAGGCAAAAAGCTTGACTTACTAAAAAATAAGACTTTTCAATAAAATTCAAGAATTCCTAACCAGAAAGTTGAATTTGCAAATAATATAGACGAATTAAAAAAAAAAACAGAATAATTTACTACAAAAAAGGCAAAAACTCTCAAACCAGAAATTGCATTTTTTGAATGTAGTGCAACTTTCAAAACTATTTGTTAAATTGTTAACTAAAAGGATTAAATATAAACACAAAGAATAATTATCTATGAAACAAAATAATTTGTAATAAACTTCTAGAATTTTTAATCAAAAAGTTGAATTTTTAAACAAAAAAGATGAATTTTCAAACAAAAAGATCAATTTACTACCAAAACTGACAAATTCTTAATAAAATTCAAGAATTCTCAACCAAAAAGTTGAATTTTTAAATAAAAACATAAATGTTGAAACATAAATATTAATTTATTACCAAAAAAGAAAATTTCTAAAAATACTTCAAGAATCCTCACCTATATAGTTGAATTTTTAACTAAAAAAGATGAATTTTGAAAGAAAAGATTAGTTTTATACGGGAAAATGACGAATTTTTAACAAAATTCAAGAATTATTATAAACCAAGAAAGTTGAATTTTCTCCTAAAAAAGATAAATTTTCCAATAAAAAGTTTAATTTACTAGCGAAGAAGACGAATTTTTAATAAAATTCAAGAATTCTCAACCAAAAGGTTTAATTTTCAACAAAAAATAAGAATTTTTAAACAAAAACATTAAATGACTACCCAAAAAGGCGAATTTTTAATCAAATTCAAGAGTTCTCAACCAATAAGATGAATTTTTAACTAAAAACATAAATTTTTTAAAAAAATAGGTATTTATTTTTTAACAAGAAGAATAATTTACTACAAAAAATGGCGAATTTCTAACCGAATTTAAGAATACTTAAGCAAAAAGTTGAATTTTTAACTAAAAAGAAGAATTTTTAAGCAAAGTCAATAATTTTCTACATCAAATGTTGAATTTTTAATCAAATTTAGGAATTCTTAACTAAAATCTGAATTTTCAGAAAAAAATAAGAATTTTTAAAGAAAAACATTCAATGAAGAGTTCTTAACCAAAAAGTCTAATTTTCACCTAAAAAAATACATTTTTAAACAAAAAGAATAATTTTCTACAAAAACAATCATCTGGAAACGTACTAAAAACATTACCATATGTATTTTTTAAGAAAAAATCTAAACTCTTAAAACTGCTTCCCCCCTCCCCCCTTGAACCATTACCAAACGTCGATTTTGTGAGACCCATCACTTTTATGTTGTAACGTAATTTATGGACGATCCCTAATTTTCGCGCGGCATTATTGAGAGAGTCGGATCCGAATGTCGCGCAAGTAGGAGACAACGCAGGCGCGAGGATAAGATTAATGTTAATTAATATACTATTTTTATTAAACTTTGTAAAAATAAAAAATAACACTAAAATACGTAATAAATTACCTTTTTTTGAATGTGGATTGGATAATATTTCATTATTACGTTTACCACTTTCTATTTATTTTTTTTAAATTGAAATTATTTTTATAATTTTGATGCAGAAATTGATTTAATTTTTCGAATTATTAAATTTTTTTATTTGCTAAATGATGATAAAAGAAATATTCCTTGAATTATATTTTTTTTAATTGTTGGTTTATATTATCAATCGAAGAAGGGTTCATTAATATGATTATAAAATTATTTTAAATAACACGAGCTCAGATTAAGATTAGCAACATTATTGAGAGCGGTACTGTTGAGAAAGAAGACTCTATAACAGACAGTGCAATATGACAAACAGGGTAATATAGCACATAAAATATTCACATGTAATTTTATTATAAAATCAAAATTAAGTCAGCGATTTTATAATTTTGAATAAAAATATAATGCAAAAAATCCGTTTAAAAATTAATTCAAGGTTTGATAACAAACTTTGTACTCTATACAAGAGTAACATGAATCTTTATTATATTCTTGATACACAGTATAGGCTACAGTGAATAGTAAATCAAAGTATAATAATAAATTATCAGGATATGCAAATAGGCTATTACGTGCAGATTCTTCACTTCATAATATTGACGTAAGTACTGGTTCCCCTGGAAGAGCATATGGTTTTATGAAAGGGATGGGTAAAGCTGACTCGCGGAATCGAGTGGCGAGAGAGTGCACTGAATATTGTATGTGGCATTCCCGTCCATCATTTGCAGAAGAAAAAAGTGGCATATTCCGTTGGCAGCATTGTAATCAGACATTCTCTTGAAATATACCCGCCTCGTGTTCGCCTTCGGTTATGGGCATCATCAGCTCGGATATATGGCATACCTACCAGCCATGCCTATACATATATCTATATCAACGCCATACTAAAAATACAAACGCGGTAAAATCTCGCAATCTGCCACATCAGTTTAACATAAGTCTCGTACATCGAATTTTCCCTTAGGGAAACACTGTATCGATGCTGCATTGGTTTCAGGCCATTCACACTGAAATACAATTTTTATACTTGTATCACTGCGAATTAGATGTTTAAATTGGTACAAATTTATTAGTGACAACAATTACTTTTTTCTTTGGTGAAACATGATGCTTGGCGAAATATGATGTTTTAAGAAATATGATATTTGATGAAAAATAATATTTGATGGAAAATGATATTTGTTAGAGCATGATGTTTGATGATACATAATGTTTGATGAAACATGATGCTTGAAAGATTTTGTCTTATAAAACATTTTTGTATGAGCCATGGCGTTTATTAGTAAATGATGCTTGATAAAACATTAAGTTTTATGACACATTTTTTTATGAACCATTACGATTATTAGTACATAATACTTGATGAAACATTATGTTTTATGAAATACGATGCTCGATAAATTATAATTTTTCCTGAAACCTGTTATTTATTCAAAAAATATGTTCAATGGTGCATTGTGCTTAATAGTACATTGTGTTTAATAAAGCATGATACTTCAAACATTATTTCTGATTATACATGATGTTTGATGAAATATGATATTTGATGTAACATCTTATTTTATGTGATATGATATTTCATAGAATATGATGTTTGATGATATATGATTTCTGACGAAACATTATTTTTGATCAAACATTATGTTTTAAGAGACGTAATGCTTGATAAATTATAACTTTTTCTAAAATCTGTGTTTATTAAACCAATATGTTTGACGGTACATGATGCTTTATGGAAAATTGATTTGAATGAAACATGATACTTGATGAAACATAATTTCCGAGGATACAGGATGTTTAATGAAATATGATATTTGATGAAACATCATGTTTGATGAAATATGAAATTTGATAGAACATTATGCTTGATGATAAATGATTTCTGATGAAACATTATGTTTGATAAAAAATTATGTTTCATGAAACATGATGTTTGATGAAACCGTCTGTTTTATGAAACAAATAAATTATACTTTTTGACAAAAACTGTTATTTATTGAACCAATTTGTTTGATGGCACATGATGCTTAACAGAACATTCTGCTTAATGAAACATGATACTTGATGAAACATTATTTCTGAGGATACACAATATTTGATGAAATATGATATTTGATGAAACATCATGTTTGATGAAATATGATACTTGATTAAACATAAATTTTGATGATACACGATGTTTGATAAAACATTATATTTTATGAAACATGATGTTTGATGAAACATTATGATTCATGAAACATAAGGCTTGATAAATTATGATGTTTGATGACACATGTTGTTGATTAAATCAATGTGTTTTATTAAATATAATATGTGATGAACCATGATGCTTGATAAAACATCATGCTTTATGAAACATGATGCTTGATAAATTATACTTTTTGATGAAACCTGTTATTTATTGAACCAATTCGTTTGATGGTGCATAATGCTCTATGAAAAATTGATTTGAGTGAAACATGATACTTGATGAAACCTAATTTCTGATCATACACAATGTTTGATAAAATATTGTGATTCATGAAACATGGTGCTTGATAAATTATGATGTTTAATTACACCTGTCTGTATGGAATCAATATGTTTGATGCAACATGATATTTGCTGTAACATTATATTTGATGGGATATGATATTTCACAGAACATGAAGTTTGATGAACATGATGCTTATGGAAAATTGTGTTAATTAAAACATGATACTTAATGAAACATAATTTCTGATTGTACACGATGCTTGATAACATATGATATTTAATGAAACACGATGTCTACTATAATATCATGTTTGATAGAAACTTGTTATTTATTGATACTCGATTTTAGATTAAACATGATGCTTGATCAAACATTATGCTTTATGAAACATGATTCTTGATAAATTTTACTTATTTATGAAATCTGTTATTTATTGAACCAATTTGTTTAATGGTACATGATTCTTTATGGAACATTGTGTTTTATGAAAAATGATACTTGATGAAACATAATTTCTGAAGATGCGCGATGTTTGACGACATATGATATTTGATGAAATATGATTTTTAATTAAATATGATATTTGATGAGACATTATATTTGATGGGATATGATATTCAATAGAACATGATGATTAACGAAACATGATGTTTGATAAAACACAATGTTTGAAACAAATTAGGTTTGAAAAAATATTATGATTCATAAAACATGATGCTTGATAAATTATGATGTTTTATGACACCTGTTTTTATGGAATTAATATGTTTCATGAAATATGATGTTTGATCTAACATTATATTTGATGGGATATGATATTTTACAGAACATGATGTTTAATGAAACATGATGTTAAATAAAACATTTAATTTATTGAAGCATTATGTTTTATGAAACAAGGTGCTTAATAAAGTATACATTTTTCTTAAAATCGTTGTTTATTAAACCAATATGTTTCATGATACATGATGCGATATGGAAAATTAATTGTAATAAAACATGATACTTGATGAAACCTAATTTCTGATGACACACGATGTTTGATGACACATGATATTTGTTGAAACACAATTTTTAATGAAATATTATGATCCATGAAACATGATGCTTGATAAATTATTATGTTTGGTGACCCCTGTTGCTTATTAAATTAATATGTTTGATGGAATATGGTATTTGATGTAACATGATGTTTGATGAAATATGAAAATTGATAGAACATGATGTTCAATGATAGATTACGTTCAATAAAACATTATTTTTCATGAAACATTATGTTTTATAAAACGTGATGCATATAAATTATAACTTCTTTGGAAACCTGTTGTTTATTAAACTAATATATTTAATAGTGTAAGATGTTATGTGAAAAATTTTGTTTAATGAAACATGGTACTTGATAAAACAGAAATGCTGACGATACACGATGTTTGATGAAATATGCTTTTGGATGAAACACGATGTTTGATGAAATATGTTATTGGATGAAACATGATGTTTGATGAAATATGATGTTTAACGAACCAATTGGTTTAATGGTACATGATGCTTTATGAAACATTATGTTTAATGAAACATGATACTGGATGAAACCTAATTCCTCATGATACACGATGTTTGATGACATATGATATTTGATTAAACATGATTTTTGAAATATGGAATATGAAATATGATATTTGATAGAATATAATGTTTGATAAAAAATAATGTTTGAAACAAATTATGTTTGATAAAACATTATATATAATGAAACATTATGTTTGATGAAACCTTCTGTTTTATGAAACATTATGCTTGATAAATTATACGTTTTGATGAAACCTGTTCTATGTTTAACCAATTTGTTTGATGGCACATGATGACTTATGGAACATTATGTTTAATGAAACATGATACTGAATAAAACCTAATTTCTCATGATACATGATGTTTGATGACATATGATATTTGATTACACATGATTTTTGGAATATGGGATATGGAATATGATATTTGATAGAATATAATGTTGGATGATACATAATTTTTAAAACAAATTATGCTTGAAAAAACATTATATTTTATGAAACTTGATGTTTTATGAAACATTATGATTCATTAAACACAATGCTAGATAAATTATAATGTTTGGTGACACATGTTGATTATTGAACTAATATGTTTGATGGTTCATGATTCTTTTTGGAATATTGTATTTAATGAAACATGATGATTAATGAAATTCAGTTTCTAATGAAACACGTTGTTTAACAAAATGTCATATATGATGCAACATGATTTTTTATGAAATATGATATTTGGTGAAATATGATATTTGATGAAACATTACATTTTATGGAATATAATATTTGATAAAACATGATGTTATATGATGTTTGATGAAACATTATGCTTTATGAACCATTATGTTTTACGAATTGTGATGTTTGATCATTCATGATATTTCCTGAAACCTGTTGTTTATGGGACCATCATGTTTCATGGTACATGATGTTTTAAGGAACATTTTATTTGGTAAAACATTACGTTTGACAACACTTTGTTTTTGATAAAGCATGAAAAAATTTTGCTTGATACAATATAATTTTTCATGAAAAATCATGTTTTTTCAAACATGAGGATAAATAAAACATGATGGATATTCCACTATATTCGATAATCTTTTTGATTGCCGAAAAAAATTTCTTTTTAAGTTTTATCCGAATCGGTTTTTATTAACACGCAAGCCTTGGTCATTATCTAAACATTTAATAACTTAAACAATTTTTGAGTATAGTTTTTTTTAGATTTAGTTAACTGCGTTTTCATTAGGATCAGTGCTCACCAGCCCACATGATTTATTTTAAGAAGAATCTAAAATGGAATTGTGCTAGGAGTATAAAGTAATAATTTCTTCTTTTGACAAAATTTATTAAAATAAATAGAAATTGTTTAAAGGAGTTGCGAAAGCATCTAAATGATGTGAATATTCAATAATAAGGAACGTAGTTAAACAAATTAAAAAAAAGATGCCACCTCCTTGCCATGAAAAGTTAAAAAATGAATCTTAAAGTTCTTTAAACAAGTACAAATAAAAAAAATGTATAGCTCATGGGAATGGAAAATTGCCCTCATTTATCACAGAAAAAAGTTTCAAAGGCAAACGAATAAAAAGAGTGTAAATTATTATAAATTTGTTTAAAAATGTATGTTATAACATCCAAATGACGTAAATATAAAATAATAAGCCGCATAGTTAGCGAATTTTGTTTTCAACTTATTTTCTCTTTCAATATTTCATTAAAAGACGCAAGTAAATAATAAATTGTGCAAACAGTAAAAAAAGGTTTTCAACTAAACTTATGGTTTGTGCGTATGACTTTCTTTTTACTCACAGAAAAATGTACTTTTTCGTGAGGTGCAGGAAAAAACTATTCTTTGGACAAATTGAAATTGCTTAAACTAATTTTTTTCAGTAATTATAATTTTATATTATATTACCACTTTTTATATATTATATATATTTATATATTGCTACCGTTTATTATTATATTTATAGTTTTTTTTACCATATTGAACATGAAATTAGGAATTTCAAACAAAAATCATTAGATTTAAGACCAACGATTTTTGTTCGAAATAATAAAATTTACAGTCTTAAACATTTTTGAATTATAATAGTGTTTTTGTCATAAATTAAAATTTTTGTTAAAAAATCACTACATTTAAAGAAAATTGATCATTTCTGAATAATTATATTTTAAATATCCGTATATATACAAAATTGAGACTTTTAAGGGAAAATAATTCTCATTTGAACCATGTTTACAACTTTTCAAATTTTTTAGATTATTCAGGTGGTTTTTTGTCCCCGTTTTGTATTTTTATAAAAAAAAACCCTTCAGCTGTATAAATAATAATTTTAAACAATTTTAGGTTATGTTATCGTTTTTCATCAAAGATTAGTATTTTTATTAAAAAACGGTTAGATATCAACTCTAGAGTGGGTTCACAATTTTCGCACAATTTTTGTCCAATTTTAGGTTACATTGAAAATTAGTAATTAGAAAAAAATTGTAATAATTTAACAAATATGTTTAACTTTTTTAACTTTTGTATTATACTAGCGTTGTTCTTCAGAAATTTGTAAAAAAAAAAGTTTAAACTAATATTTTTACAAAGAACCAACATTTCAAACAATTTCAGTTTGTGTAATCGTTTTACTTCGGAAATTTATATTTTCGGTAAAAAAAATGAAATTTAAAAGAAGATTTGTAATTTGGAATATTTTTTGTTATTCCCTGTTAGTGTGTTTCGTCGAAAATTGGTATATAAATTTTTTAAATTAATAGATTTCAAAGTTCTTGTATATAAAGCAAGGTTAAAAATTGTTGAACAATTTTAGTTAATGCTTTTGGTTTTACCCGTGAATCGGTATAGATTAAAAAGAACATTTGAATTTTTTAAAACATTTTTAGGTTATGTTGACATTTTTTATCATTCCCTTGGAACTCTAAATTAAAAATATACCATACGTTGACGGAAACCGTGTGGCGGCGCCACCTATGCAGTTGGACTATGCTCGCAACAAATGTATGACAAAATACGAATTTTGAGTTTAAAAAGAACAATCTTTGCATATTTGAAGTGATCTTCGCGACATTTTCTAACATTTTAAAGAAAGGAAGCTAAAAAGAAGTGCTTTCAAATATAAAAATTTGCATATATTTACATATACTTCAAAACATTTGACAGGTGCAGTTAAAATGGTAAAGTGCGTTTGTTTTAATTGTAAATCGGCATATAAAAGCAACCTGGTGATACAGTTTTTTTTACACTTCAACCCAGAACATATATAATGGGCATTATTTAATATAATCTAAATAACGAATTTGTATATAATTATAAAAAAATGATATCTTAATATATTTTTAATTTTAAAGTTTAAAAAAATGAACTAAAATTGTATATTAAACCAATTTAAGTAATTTTAATGAATTCATTTGAAAATATACTTTTCGACATAACCATCTTCATGAAATTTCACGTAAGATTCAAGAAGAAAAGTGAATTGTCATTATACTTATTTTTAAATTAAAC
>JAAAKG020133972.1:0-13994 GCA_010014905.2 Druon quercuslanigerum | reverse complement strand
TTTCTATAATTTAGAGTTGCGTCAAAAATGTGTAATTTTCATGATGTAACAGAATTCACGAAGTTTGCTGAATTCACTTAATTGAGTTTTTATGGAAATTAATTGTATGAAAATTTATGTAAATACGAAATTCTCTAAATTTACGAAATTCACGTAATTCACGTAATTTATGAAATTCACAAAATTTATGAAATTTTCGAAATTCAAGGAATTTGCCGAATTCAAGGAATTTGCCGAATTCAAGGAATTTACCGAATTCACAGGATTCATGGAATTCGCGGAATTCACGGAATTAAAGCAATGCGCAGAATTCATGGAATTTAAGGAAGTCACAATATTTAAGAAATTTGCGGAATTAGCGAAATTTTTGGAATTCACGGAATTCATTGGATTCATCGAATTAATGAGTTTTTTTTTTAAATTTAACTATCTCGTTGAAAAATTATTTTATTTGCCTTAAAAGTTATTTCTTTTACTGTCAATTCAGCTGTTCTATTTTTTGCAGCGTATTTATTTTTTTTATTTGAAAATTCGTCTATTTAGTTCAAAATTAGACTTTTTAGTAAAAAGAACATTTTTGTGGTTAAAAATTAATTTATTTGTTTGAAAATTAATTCATTCTAAGTTAAAATTAGTATTTTAAAATAAACATTTAAATATAATTTTTGTCAACAATTTTATTAGTTATTTAATCTTTTTGATACAAAACTTATCCGCTTGGTTGTAAATTTAACAGTTTCTTTACAAATTTATTTTAGTTTCTCGAAGGTTGAAAATTCCAATAAATATTTAAGTATTGATTTGAAAATGCATGTAAATTTTGTAGGATGTAAGTCTATTGTCTACAGGTTTAATTATTAAGACGAAAATAAGTAATTCCGCATAAAAAGGATTTTTTTGATAAAAATAGCAAACAAGAGAATTTTTTTGTTAAAAAACTTACAACAACAACAAAAGTTTTTAGTTTACAAACTCTTGCTTAAAAAATTCATTTCTCACACTCGCGCATTGCCTTATTTAAAAATTACTTTGCATTTCTAGAATAAGATTTTTTTAAATTAAAAAAGGGCAAATTAGAAACAAATCTATTGTTTATCTTTCTTTCTGAAGGTAAAATACATACTTTGTAAAAAAATTCTTAAGTGTTAATAAAAATGGCATTTGAGATTCTTTCGAATTTCCACTAGACAAACTTTTTACATTGATACTAAAAGAATTACAAATTAATAAATTTTGGGAATTTTTGATTAGATGTCATAGAAATAGAAAGCTGAATAGTAAACAAGAATTAAGAAGACGATTTAAAAAAAAACTTGAGTTTTTAAGTAAGCCAGATTTTGTACGAATTTTTAACCAAATAGTCGAATTTTCAACTAAAAAAAATAATTATTTTTACATTTCGCAAAGTATATTCCTTTTTTTTTTAAAGGGTTATTTTTCCGTTTAGGATGCAACTGCCTAATTAAAAAATATAGCTTTGCGGTACAAAATATTGTTTTTTTCCATTTTAATGATTTTGTAAAAAATTAATTTTTTCTTAGTTAAAAATTAGTTTTTTCAACTAAATATTTAATTGATCGATATTTAGTTGAAATTTTTTTTTAATCAAATCTTCAATAATTTATTTGGAAATTAATGTATTTTTTCAAAACTTCTCTTTTTGGTTGTCACATTCAGCGTTTTTATTTAGAAAAATAACAGCTCAGTTTATTATTTATTTATTTTTTGAAGACCATTTTATAGATAAGAATTTAAACAGTTGTTGTTGTTCGTTTAAAAATGAGTTTTTTGGTAAAAACTCAATGGCTTTCTTAAAAAATTTTCTCATTGGTTAAAAATGAAAGTTTTAAAATAAAAATTTAGTTATTTCAAAAATTTTCTATTTTTGTGAAACATTTATCAATTGATTTAAAACTTTATCAATTTAGTTCAAAATTTGTTTTTCCCTTTATTCAGGAAATAATTTAATTAACTAAAAATTAAACGATTCCATATTTAGTTAATGATTGTTATTTATTATTAAAATCTTCTTGGTTGTTTTCTTTTGGTATTGAGAAATTATATCTTTTGATGGAAATGTTCTTTTTTTATTCGAAATACAACTGTCTAATTAAACATGAAAATGTTTCGTTGCAAAATAATAAAAAATTATTATTAGAATTAACCAACATGATTTGATTCTTTGAGTCGAAACTCTTGTTAAAAATTCACCCATTTGGTAAAAAATAATACAAATAGTTTCGAAATTATGAATTATGTTAAAATTTGTATTTCTTATTCAAAACTAATCTTTTCGACTATAAAATTTCATTTTCATTTTTGATTCAATATAAAACTTTCTAAATTAAAAAAATTAAAACAATGATTAAATATTTTTGCATCTCAATACAAAAAAAAATAAGTTACATATAAACGTTTCTTATGACAATAAAATTTTATTGTAAAGCAGTATATAAATTTATTGGTGAGAGACATCAAATAGGGATTTGTTTTACAAGAATTAACCCATATCTTCATTTTGTAAATCTTTACAGAAACCAAGACAGATTTTTAGTTTATGGATAAGTAAAATTTTATAGAAAATATTTAATTTCCAAGCCAAAAAGACGAGGTGCTTCCAAAAGAGTTGAATTTTTAATCTAATAATTAAATTTTCACGCGTAAACATTTTTCACCTAGAAATACAAATTTTCTACAAAAACTCTCGCAACTTTCTGCATAAAATTTAATTTTTAACCAAGAATTTTTTTATATTATTTAGACAGTTGCATATTAAATCAAAAAATAACATTTCTACACAAATCTATATATTTAAATCAAACAGGAAAAAATAGTTTAATACAATTATTGAATTTTACACTAAAAACGATGAATTTTGGATAAGAAATAAGATTTTTAAAAAATTTCTTGAATACGCAACTATTTTATTATTTTATACCTAATATATGAAGTGTTAACAAAATAAATAAATTTTCAACTAACCAGTTACGTTTCCAACAAAGCGTCTTGATTTAGTACCCAAACAAACGATATTTTAAATCAAATAAAGGATTTTTCAACCCAACAGTTGAATTTTTTACTACAAATATAAATTCTCAAACCTAGAATAGTTCGATATTTAGTTGAAAAAATTAATATTGTATTGAGTGAAACAAAAGAATTTTCTACAAAACCATTAAAAATTGACTAAAAAAGATGAATTATTATCTAAATATGGAATAGTTTAAGTTTTAGTCAATAAAATTTATTTTCAATTAAAAAAATTTATAATTAAATAAAGGAGTTTTTTATTGAATCGATAACTGTTTAAATGAAAAATTGAATTTTGCAAATATCTGATACCAAGCTGATGAATTTTTGGCTGAAAGTTCACATTTTCTGCAAAACCTCAACAATTTCGGCAAAAAAGTTAAGTTCCAACGGACTTAAATGAATTTAATTTTCACAAGAAAGATTAATTTTCAAACAAAGCCTTTTAATTTTAATTAGATAATCGCATTGAAATGAATTTTTAACCAAAAAATAAGATTTTTAACCAAATTTTTAAGACCTGGGATATTTAAATCATTATCTATCAAATAAGAGAATTTTCAGGAAAATAAATAAACATTTAACTGAATATTAAATAGTTCAGTGTTTGGTTAAAAATGCGAATGGTTAACTAAACAAAAAAATGAATTTTCTACAAAATCTTTGAGTTTCCAAAAATGAATGTTTATTTTTAACGGCAAGATTTTAATTATTAATTAGACATCTACATTCACATTTTCAACATTTTAAACATATTACCCAAAATAAAAAAAAAAATTAAAGAAAGTATTTGAATTTTTAACCAAGGCAATGCATTTTTTCAAAAATTGTTTAACTCTTCTTCAAACAGTTAAACTTTTTACAATACTATTTATTTATCCACAAAATTTTTTAATTTTTTGCAGATAAGGGGAATATTGTATCCAGGATTGGATTTTGGAATTTGCAAATGTGAATTTATAACCAAAAAAAGAAAAACCATCTATTTGGCGGAAATTCAACGGTTTTGTAAAAATTATTAATTTTTTTAAAGCGAGAATTAGTTTTCTTTTCTCAATGAAAATTCAACTTTTTTATTATTTTTAAAGCGGATCATTTTATGTACTTTAGGAAATCAAATATTTGATTAAATTTTATGTAGTTTCCTGAGAGTTCATCGTTTTTGTTAGTGAATTTATTTTTCGTTTTATAATTCAACCAGTTCGTTAAGACTGAACTATTTTGCTGATTGTTTTTTTTAATTTAAAATTTATCATTTCAATGACTAATTCATTAAATTTTCTAGAAATTGTACTATTTTCTGTGAAATTATTATTTTTTATTTGGGTAAAAATTAATTTAATTTACTAAAAATTTAACTAACCATATTTGGTTGAAATTGTATCTTTTTTAGCTCAAAATTGAACTGTATAGTTAAAAATGCATATTTTTGTTAAGAATTTGTGTGTGTTTGTAAAATTAATACTGTTGCTTGAAAATGTAACTACTTTTTGTCTGAGACTACATTTTGTTTAAAAACTTAATTATTTTTCAGAAAATTTGTCCGTTTTTGATTGCATTGCTGTTTATTTAACTGTAAAATATTATTAGTTTGAATATCAACAAATACATTTTTGTACTCTTTGGTTAAAAATACTTTTTTTTAAATTGACAAATAATTTTTTCAATAAAAAATTTAACTATTCCATTTATGTATAACTAAGGATCTTTCGAAGTTTAAAAATTTAACCATTTAGTTGGAAATTTAACTGCTTTGTAAAAAGCTTTTTTTGAACCATAACTAAACATTTTTTTTCCTGTATTGACTGCGAAATCTTGGCGGGTTTTATTTTTCAACTATTAATTCGAAATTTTTATTCCAAATATTAGGTGTTAACAAATAATTTTCAAACATTATTAACTTGCAGCTCTTTTGATATCAACAGAAAAAGTTTGTCTACTAACATTTCGAAAGAATTTCGTAAACATTTTTGCATCAGAAATGAAGAAAAAAATACATATGAGAAATGTTTCTAATTTTTAAATTTGAATATAGCTTTATGTAAATATCTAGAAACGGATCAGGAAATGAAACAATGATAAATATTATATCAAATGACGATATTGTTCGCTTTACTTCCTGACTCGCCTTAAGCTTGAAATAAGAAAAACCATGATAAAAATTATTATATGTATACTCCGAAGAAAAAAACATTTTTAGGTTCCATCGGTTGACAAATTTTTAGCTATAATGATGAATCTTTAATGTATAATATGATACTAGATATTCTAAACAAACCAGACTTTATTATAAAATAGAAAACAGTTAAATTCAAGAAAAAATACGACTATTCAACAAGACACATGCCTTTTTGAAAAAAAGTTTGAATTTTCTCCTTAAAAAGATAAATTTTTAACAAAAAATCCAAAATTTTTAGGAAAAATATTTTTAATTCTAAAAAAAAAAGAATTTTCAGTCAAAAGTGGTCATACTTTCAACCAAAAAGAAGAATTTTCAATATAAATTATAAATTTTTAAGCAAACTGATAAATCAAAAAAAAAAGATTTTTAGTCATGGGCAAATAATAAATTTATGCAAAATTTTTAACTTTACCGCTAAACGACGACCCTTATGTAAATAAGTTGAATTTTCAATGTTAATAATATAAATTTTCAACAAATTAGTTACAGATAAATTTGCAGAAAACAAAAATTATTTTAAAAAAGAACTAATTTTCAACAAGGTACTTAAATTTTTAAACAAAGAATTACCCCTGACACCAAGAACATCAAAAGGTAACAAACAATACATTTTTTTATGTAGTTCAACTATAACCCGAGCTTTGAATTAAAAATAGAAATGAACTTTTAACAGAAAAAGTAATTTTTAACGAAAAATATAATAGTGAATATATCAATAATGAACAATGTTAAAACAATAGTTATTGTTTCAAAAAAGAATTAAACTTTCCATAAAGTAGTAGATTGTTTCACTAAAACGTATTACTTTTAACAACAAAAAATTAATTTATTTTGAGAAAGAAACGAATTTTCATATAAGTACATGAAATTTTAACCAAATAGTTGAGTTTTTTACTGAAAATTCAAGAAATTAAATATTCAGAAAAAAAATAATTTTCAAGGGAAAAATGTAATTTTTAAAAAAATGGTCAAAGTTCTAAACAATAAGGTGAATTTTCAACAATAATGATTAATTTTCCAACCAAAAAGACGAATTTTCATGAAATAAAAATTTTTCTGGTGAAAAATAAAAATAAATGTATGCTAATTCTATAAATGTCAACCCAAGATATGGTTTTTTCGGGACAAAAATAACTTTAGGCCAGTTTTTAATTAAAAAAAAAACAATTTCCAAATACTTTGCGAAAATTTTAACCAGAGATAAAATTTAAATTAAAAGATGAAGCCTTTACGTAAAATTTAATAGTGAATATTTCAACTGAAAACAATTTTCAGAAAAATAGGTAATTTGTAAACAAAATAATTTAACTTTAAAAAAAATATTTAAACTGTTAAATAAAAGACTACTTTCAACCTAAAAGATTAATGTTCAAAACAAAAAGAAAATGAATTTTCAATTAAATACATACATTTGGAAACGATTAGTTGAATTTTCTCATAAAAAATATCGCAGTTACGTTTTCCGACAATAAATGACAAGAAATGATAGGAGAAAATAAATGAGAGATTAGGCTTATGATAGCTCGGGTTCTTAATGCAAGAACACGAGTTAGATGAGTAAGGAAATGAGGAGAAGAAGAGAGGAAGGAAATGCAAAGATAAGTTGCCGAATGGCGAGGAAAAGAAGTTGTTAAAGAACTTGGAGGAGTTTGGATGTTTTATCTTAAACGAAAATATACTGAGAGTAATTACTTGTGATAAAGCATGAGGAGATTATATTGATTCAGATCACTCTAATGTGGAAGACGAGATGGAAAAAATGATATGATAAACCAAGAGAGGATTAGAGTGCACAAGCAAAACAGAATGTAGTGAAGGGGCGAATAGAAGTCGATTATATGAGGATTTTAAAGAGAAAAAAGAAGAGCACAAAGAAATTAAAAAAATAGAGAAAAGAACATAGTTCCTTAGCAGAGTATAGGAAAAAACGGAAAGAGTCTACCGAGTTGTGTAAGAAAAAGAAAGAGGAAAGGAATAAAAGGTTAGGTGAAAAGACGTAGAAAAAGAAGAAACGGAGTGAAAAAGATAAATTCGCAGAATGGAAAAAATATATACTGGATCTGCTAGGAGGAGTATCTGGCGGTTACGAAGGTACCCTAACGGCCTATCGGGGACACCGGACGATCTGCCCGAGTAATTAGTCTTACCGTCGCACGCGGGTCTCTGCAAGGGTAAACCTTTTATTCCACTAGCTACTCGTAGGAACCAAAATGGATGACAAAAAACTAAATCCAAAAGGACAAGGAGAAGGGGAGGTGGCTGAGGGCTGAAAAGGGTTGGATGCTTCGAGTATAATAACTCTACGAGTATAATAACTCATAACTCTTTTCTCACAAACTGTCTCTCCGGTAAGCGAAACTAAGGCGTCAGATGTGCCCCAGCTCTTCCGGAAGCTGAAGGATTAAGCAGCAGCCGACGAACAGGAAGTCGTCGCGGGCTGAATTGACAGGCTATCTAGAATCGCTGTTCACTACAGAGCAGTTTGAGCTTTGCAGAGAGGCTGACAAAAGGAAACTCTTAAATTAAAACAAAAATTAAAAATCCATTTGCAGTTGAAAATTATTGTTAACACAAAAAATGGAATTCTCAGGCAAAATTTGTTTAACTTTATAAAAAAAATACATAAACTTTCAACTTACTGTTTCGTCTTGATACAGTTTGATGGACCAGCCTAGTATTTGTTGCAGAAGTCGAAGGCGTAGGCGAATGACTTCCGAAATCCCCGCCATACAAATGTTCCACAGGACCCAAATTATTTAGTTGACTGGCTAACTCATGTGCAGTCGAAATCTCATCATCTGAAGGTATAGGTGAGATCGAACTGTTTTCTTCATTTCTTGATGATTCTGCAAAAATACTGCTGATACGTAGTGATATTTCCAGATTTTAACATATTGTATTCATAGAAAAATGGTATCAAAAATTTAATAATTAAATTTATTGAAACCAGCCACAGATACAATAACATTTTAGAAAACACTTTTCGTCTAGTTACACGTAGGACACGTATTTTGTGTTTAACTCGTGCAAAATATAATAGAAAATAAATGAATTATACGTGTGGAAAAACTACACAAGATCCAAAGAAATAGTTTTTTTTTTGAAGCGTGCATTAATTTTGAGGGATTTTTTGCAAAATTGCGGGTTAATTTAAAAAAAGTAGTGAACAGTTTATTATTTAAATTATTGTTTATCGCTAGCTACTACTTTCTTACATCTTTTTGCAGCGTAAGGATGTGTCTTTTGAAGCTATCCACGAATCGACCCATTTTTTGGCAACTTACTAAAAAGTAAATCATTGCTCAGACAGACCATAATTTATGGATAGAAAGAGGTGATAAACAAACAAAATCTTTAAGATTAAAGAATTTATATTTTAAATCTTCAGAATTATAGAAGTTTGAATTGTAAATCTCATAAATTGAAGATTTAAAATTCTTTAAATTTTAAATTTAAAAATTATACGAGTTTTAAGGTTCACAATTTAAAATGCTCTCATTTTAATTATTAACATACATTTAAATTTTCAACCATTTTTAAGATACAATTGTAAATCTTCAAAATAGAAGATTTTTAAATTGCCAATCTTCAAAATTCAAGATTTTTTCATTGTAAAGCTTTAAAATTAAACTAAATTTTTAAAAAGTTAAAAATTAGAAGCTTTAAAATATTAATATTGAAAATTCAATAAATTTCAGTGTCAACGATTTAAAATTAAACTGTATTGCATATTCCAAGAAAAAACTTCTAATATTAAATAACTTTAAAATATGACTCACAACTATAAAATAAATTTTAATTTTAAATCTTTAAAATTGCAGAACTTTGAATTTCAAATCATTTAAAATCAAAAATATATAAACTGCAAATCGTTAGTATTAAAGAATTTTAATCAATTATCTTAAAAATTAATGAACTTTAAATTGTAAATAATAAACATTGAAAAGTTAAAAAAATTAATTTACAATTTAAAAATTGTACGCATTTTAAAATTTATATTAAAAATTGCAGTCATTTTAATTATTCACATACATTTTAATTGTTATAAATTTGGAAGATCTAGAATAGAAATCTTTTGACTCAAGAATTTTTATTTATACATCTTTCAAAATTAATGAATTTTTAATTGTAAATCTTTAGAATGGAAAAGTTTTAAATTTTAAATCGTGAACATTGAAACAATTTCCATTACAGGATCTTAACAATTAAAATATTTTTAAAATATATTAAAAATTACATTTTTGTTAAATATACGTCTTAACGATGGAACAATTTGGAAATTTAAATATTTTAAATTCAAGAATTTTTAATTGTGACTTTTGAAAATTGTAAAAATTTTAATTATATATTTGAATAATTTGTTGATCTAAATATTCTCTATTGCAGAATTCTAAATTGCAACTCTATAATATTGCACAACTTTGAATTGTAATTTTTCATAACGAATATTATTGAAACATTTTTAATTTACAATAAAAAAATAAAAAAATATTAAAGCATGTAATATTTCATTAAAATTATAATTTCATGATTGATTAATAATTTATAATAATTTCATTTTTACACACTCTTTCACCATGAACGGTGTTTTTTCTGAATCAACACCGTAAATCACATTTTCAATGATTTATAAAAAATTTAAAAGCATTTTTCGTTGCATAAATGAAAAGATCATATGCAAATTAGTTCAGTTAATTTGTATAAAAAATTGCATCAAAAATTTTATGATTAAATTTTTTGAAAATAGCCAAAGACACAATAAATTTTAGAAAACAACACTTTTCGTCTAGTTACACCTAGGACGCATCTTTTTGTTTCACTCGTACAAAATATAATTGAAAATAAATGAATTATACTTGTGGAAAAACTACACAAGATCCAGCAAAATATTTTTTTTGGGAGCGTGCATTAATTTTTTGGGATTTTTTGTAAAATTGCGGGTTAATTTTAAAAATTTGGTACACAGTTGATCATTTAAATTATTGTTTATCGCTAGCCGCTACTTTCTTGCATCTTTCTGGCAGCGTACGGATACCACGTCGCAAAAACGAACTTATTTTGAAGCTATCCACGAATTGACCCATTTTTTGGCAACTTCCTAAAAAGAGAATCATTGCTCAGGCAGACCATAATTTATAGATCGAAAGAGGTGATTTTGGTTAACATAAATTATAATTATTTAACTCTAATTCTTTAAAAAAATTATTATGTTAGGTATTAGAGACAGTTTATATAAAAAATACCCCCAAAAATCATAAATGACGCAAAATCCTCGTCAGATCAAATTTTTCACTTACGAGATTTTTTGGGACCCTGTAAAACAGACTTATGGGGGTGATTTTTCAAAAAACAATAATCCATTTGTATTTTATAGATAAGTTTAAGGATATGTGTTGAGTTTCAACTTGATGCATTCGGAAATTCTATACATATTTTTTTAACGTGAATATTTAAACTTTTTAATTTTACGGTTATTTTACATCGATATAGATACTTTGAAATTATTTTGCTAAAAGTGGCAGGGTTTTTTTTTTTGGGCTGTTTGATTTAAATATGAATTAGACTTTTTCGGTGAAAATTTCCTTTGAAAAATCAATGACAAAATTCGTTTCGCAAATGATGCTTGCGAGTCATAATTGTAATAATTTTCTTTTACATTTTTAAATTATAATTCTTTTCGAAAATTCCATGCTCCAGCTATAAATTCTAATATTTTATCATTAATATTCTATTCAAAATAGTACACTTAATTCATCAAATGTTTTTAACTTGGTTGATACACCTCGAATAGAGGCAAATAATAATCGTTTCGAGTTTAGTCTATATTTATTCTCCTTGAGGTGTTTTGAACGTAAAAAAAGAGAGCAAATTTGATGTGCCACTTTCCAGAGCAAACGTAAGTTGACAAAATTGCGGAAATCATGTATTTCATGGTATACATTAAATTCTTGAAAGAAAATAAACAAAAAAATTTACGGACTTCGTGATATGTGCATATGTCACGGAATTCGCATAATTCATCGAATTTAAGGAATTTTGTGAATTCAAGGAATTTATCGAATTTATTCAATTTGAGGAATTCTCGGAATTGACGAATTTAATGGAAGTCATGAAGTTCGCGGAATTTATGAAATTCTAGGTACGAAATTCATTAAATTAAAAAAAACGGAATTCGCAACATTCTTAGAATTCACGGAGTTTAAACTCACGAAATTCAAGAAATTAATCGAATTAAAGAAATTTAAAAATTTCTCAACAGTTCACAAATATATGGAATATGTGGAATTCCCAGAAATAGTAATATTGAAAGAATTCATAGAATTCTATTAATTAGCTGTATTAGCGCATTTCATAACAATCATCGAACTCGTGGAATTCACGAAAATGATATCGAAAAAATTCATGGGATTCGCTCAGTTTGCTAAATTTATGTACATAGCAGAATTGATAGAATTCACGGAATTAACGAAATAGTCCTAATCGCGGTACTGATGGAATTCAAGGAATTCGCGGAATTCATGTAACGCCCGGAATTCACTGTATTCATGGATTTCGATGGCTTTACATAATTCGTAGAATTTGCGGAATTCGTGGTATTTACGGAATTCTTGGTATTCATGGAATTCTCGGAATTCATGGAATAAAAGGAATTCATGAAATTCAAGGAATTCACTGAAATCACGTACCTCACATGGTATTGAAGTAATTCATAGAATTTATGTAATTGAAGGAATTCATGGAAGCCATGGTATTCATGAATTTCACAAAATTCATAAATGTTATTCAGTGAAGTCAAGTAATTCACGGAATTAAAAGGATTCACTAAATTCAAAAATTTACGGAATATAATAAATTTACAGAATTCAAGGAATTAACAGAAATATTGAAATTCCATGTGATCCTTGCATTCCATGCATTCCATGAATCCCATGAGGTCAATTATTTCTTTAAATTTTATGAATTCTTTGAAAGCCGTGCATTGCATTTAATTTTAGGCTTTAGCAGGTGTTGAGTTACTGGCTTCTGGTATTTTAAAATTTCAATATATGTAAAGTACCTTAACAATACCATTTGGACACTACATATTTTGTATTGTAGCGTTAACCTTACGTTTCGGAAATAATCTTGCCATATATGTAGTGAAAGTTATCCAACATACATTTTTAACAGTGTAGGTTTACACCGAATTCTCGGTTTTAATCCCCCCGGTTTCTGCCTTGCTAGAACAGCTGTTTCAAGCAGCTTCTCAGCGCGCAAGGTCGAATGAAGGTTGTTAATCATGCTGGCCGACCAGTAGCGGAGCGAAGAAAGCGGGTGCCTTAGCGCATAAGTGTATGTTCCGTAAGTGCGTCAGCTGCCACCATATGTGTACATTTGTTTTTAGTGTTTAGCGAGGTGTCTCATATGTGTTATTTCATATGAGACTTGTGACCCGAGATTTGTGACCAAGGTTATTTGCAGGCAGATCCCGAAATTTTACTGAAACCGAAAGTTTAGTTTAATATTATTTTAATTTATATTTACCAATAGAATCGAGGTAAACGGCAAAAGCGAGGAATAGAGTACGGCCGGTGATTTTCATTTTTCCTTATTGACGTAACAGCAGATGAAAGTAGATGACAGTAGATGATCCTCACTTACAAAAAAAAATTGTACATGATACTTCTATATTTATATTAGAGGAGTCTGTATATTCGACGCGGCCATTTTTGTTATCACTCCCCCTTTAGGCCCTACTTCCTTAACCGTATCCACTTAGTATAAGGACGGTCGCTAGTCACAATCTAAAACGACATTGCAACCTGAAGCATGAAGACAAACACTTATTTATTTATCAGTAAAGTTTCATGACTTTCTATTCTCTCGTTGGTTACCTGCATGTAATAAAACAAAGATCAATATTTTAAATATTAAATAAACACATGCTCACAGTTTAAATAAAAGTTCCTGAAAAATAGGTCTTTATTGATCAAGCGTTATATTTTCCAAGGTTTTAAATATTGCACATAATTGTATGATAGATTCACGTGATAAATCCTCTCGTTTTTTTATTAAATAATAATTATTATTGAGAGGCATTGATCTACTCTAAAAATCTCTAATACATGTGCCCATGTCTATTGCAGCTCGAATTCATCTTTCTGCATCCCTCTTCTTCTTGTCTTACTAATAGCTCCAACTCTCCCATTTCGAATTTCCCAAATTGCCTCTCGTCTCCTTCTTCCGAACTTTGTTCATGCATATTTGTGCTATTCTACTCACCTCTCTCCTTTTTAGCTTCTCTTCAAACTTCCAGGCTTTCTTAATTTGTTTAGTAACAATTTTTTCCCTCCTAAATTCTTCTCTTAACATGTATCCTGTACAACTCCAACCAACCCTCATTATCCATTTCAGAAATCGCTCATGCATGCTCTCTACTTTCCTATGTTCCTTCCAACCCCAGATCTCCACTCCATAATACAATGCCGCCAAAACCAACGCATCGAAAGACCAGATACTCATTCTCCGATCATCCTTCAAACTTCTCTTTCCTATACCCCATACTTGACCTTGCTCGCCCATTCTATTATTTTCTTACCTGCAGTTTGTTTTCCCTTCCTGCCTTATATAAAAACCTAGGTAACAGAACTCCTCCACCTTTTTCACTGTTTGCCCGTTTCTCTTCCCACTGTAAAGTTAAAGGTCCATTGGACCTTTAAACCGCCGCTTTTTGCTCTCACGAACATTTTGCGGCGTACTTCCGTCTGAGCGGGTCCTTTTAGGAGTATCCACTTGGGAGGTC